>KN483244.1:284413-341609 GCA_000787095.1 Periophthalmodon schlosseri | reverse complement strand
GAGGGTGGGGGCGCCGGGGTTGGCCCCCCACCCCCCCAGCCGCTCTGAGACTTCAGGGGCCACTAAGCCGAGCCCCCCTCCCCAACAAAGAGCTCTCTGAGGGGGCGCAGACGCACAGGTCCTCCCTCCACCTGCACAGGGAGCCAGGCGGGAGAAAGGAAAGGGGAACTTAATCCTGGATGTGTGCAGCAGGAGAGGAGCCAGCGCTGGGACAGGCCCTGATACAACATTTGAATACCTCGACCGGGAACACACCGTCGTGCCTCTCCAATTAAATTATACAGTCCACAATGGCGAGGCCTTGAGAATTGACACCTCTATTGAGCGCATGTTAGCAGCTTTGTGGGCACTGACAATTTCCATTTCTGCTCAAATAGATTTGCTCCCAAGAGGTGCAACAATAGCAGAGCAATCCCTCTAATGCCGTTTTTTGGGAGGAAAATAGGGATGAGAGCTGGGGATTTGGAAGGTTTACTTACAGGGAACCCAGGGAATATTCACTTTAAAAGTGATAATATATTTGAAATGTCTTTGATAAAATGCTCCGGGGACAGAAGTGTTGTTTATGGGATCTGAAATGTAATGTCAAATATCTATCACCAGAGTCACGTTAAACAAAGAATCGCTCACTGTCCACACTTTCTCAAACATTTGTTGTCCTTGGTGTTGCCACTTCTATTAAAGTGTCATGTCTAGAAGGATGAACGCTGTCCCTTGGAAATGGAAAAACTCAAATAGTACTTTATTTACTGAACTACAAAATGACTTTTTAAATATACCGTTGCCAATTACATTTTAGCACAAAACTTATGAACACATTTATTAAACAAACCTTTCTTGTGTTTCTCATGTCTTGAATCATTCTGTCTGAAGCTGGGGGAGCCGTGTGTCTGTGCACATAAAGCTGGTCTTGTTCTGTCTGAGCCGGTCAATAAAAAGTGAATATGACAGACAAAGGTACATGGATAATGTGCCTGTCCCTGTCTCAGTGCTAAGTGAATGCTGCTGAAAAGAAAGGCCTTTATGTTTGACCCCAGTGGTCAGACGCACACAAGCGGATGTGTGTGTCACCGCTGAACCCGCCCCATCATTTCAGTCTATTTCATATAATAAGGATCTAAATTATTATTCTTTTTTAATGGTGAAACTAGACCTGTCACGATAGCACATTTTGAAGCACGATATATCGCTACAGAGAAATATTGCGATAAACGATAATATTAAAAATAAATATAAATATAAATAATACAAGATTATCCAATTAAACCATTTTTAAATAGACTGTTTCATTAAAAGACATGAGCTGCAACAAATACATAGCAGAATGCACCAATAATTAGCCATAAAAGGGACTAACTCACCTCTCCACAGCGCAAATCTTATCGTATTACAACAAAAATATCCAAAATCTTCCCATTTTTGTGAAGAAAATGTACTCATTAAATATTGAGGCCCAAAATATATTGTTCCAGCTTTCATATATTGAACGATAAATCGATATAGTAATTATCATGACAGGCCATAGACTGTATATATAAATGGACATAGCTAACCTGCGAGCCACTGCATTCCAAATAGGCAGTGATTACGCTGCAGTGAGCCTCATCATTTTGGTTTAAAATGTTCGCTCATTAAATATTGAGGCCCAAAATATATTGTTCCAGCTTTCATATATTGAACGATAAATCGATATAGTAATTATCATGACAGGCCATAGACTGTATATATAAATGGACATAGCTAACCTGCGAGCCACTGCGTTCCAAATAGGCAGTGATTGCGCTGCAGTGAGCCTCATCATTTTGGTTTTAAAATGTTCATATTAACCCGCTCTACATGATCCTGGTATTTTTATTTCGCTATTGTGTTTGTAACTCAAGATATGAACATTAATAACAGACAAATCAGGAGACTTCTTTCCCCGAGGTCGCTCCTGCTAGCTTCAGCAACAGGTTTGATTGACAGCACCCGCCTCCTGCTAAATCAGCGGTGCGGGCGGGAAGGGGCGTTACCTTCAACAGCTTTGCTCCAGATTGGCTCTTTTGTTTCTATGACGCTCGCAGTCGAAAATCTGGCTCCAAATTCGCCCCTGTAATCGCTAACCTCGATGAGCTTCATTTGACTGGAGCCGAACGCTAAGGGTGACGTCACAGTCACTTAGTCCGCTTCTTTATACAGTCTATGTGACAGACTTGGCGAAACCATATAAAGACGACTACATTCATGTCAACTTAGTTAATGTGCAAAACCTCTAAGGATTTTCTTTTGTCCTTGACCAATAAGAGACATCAGAGGGTCCAAGTCAAGACAAAACAAGACAAAACAGAGCCAGTGGAATGGAAGAAGACGAAGGATTCTCTTTCTGGGTCAAGGCCTAATTGATTTCGTTATAAGTTGTCCATCACAGCGGCTCACACACCTGCACCAACAGCACCTCGGATCATGTGACGTTACAATGATATAAATGAGACTTTTTAATTCCACTGTTTAAGTTGGTTAATTTCCAGTGAGAGATTTGACTCACTTGATTATTCATCTCTTAAACAACACCTCACTTAATGCAGTACTTGTGTTTTCAGTTGGTGAGCATCCGGGGAAATATGACATGGGAACACAGCAGCAGCCGCAGCTATTCACCATGTTGTGCGTTTCATTTGTAAATCCATCCCCAAAGCTCTTGTGATACATGCGCTTTACGAGAACAATTATCTCCTCAGGATAACCAAGTTGGAATAATTTCCCCAGACTGCATCTCTGTTTCTTTACAGTGACAAACTCATCACAAGTTTAAGGGAAAACTTCCATCGCAAAGGAGAACAGTTCTGTAGGTTCAAGGCTTTCGTATATAAAGCCTGCTGTTTCTTCAGGCTTTGGAGCAACACAAAGATCAGACGTCTGAATTACACTGCGTATATCTAGAAGTCAATGTTTGCTCTATTATTATCTGAAGACCCGAAATATTAAAGCAGACCTATTCTGCAAAATCAACTTTTCAGAGCTTTTAACCATGTTATAGTCGTTTCTCCTCAACATTTACTTGTACTTACTCTAAGTTGTATTTGGAGTGATTCGTGCATGTTTGAGGAATCTTTACTCGCTTATTTTCAAGACGCCATTTTGCCGTTCAACTCCCGTTTTCACTCTGTACTTCATGCTTCAATTTTATTTTCTTAATCTGGGATATGCGTACGATTCGGCAGCTTCGCGTAGTAATTTTGGTACAACTGAAAAAAAAATCTGCTGCTGTCCATCGGAGGCGCCGACAACTTCACAGCTCTTTGTTGTGATGACGTTTACGGCGGCATCAGCTCCCATTGGGCCCTGCAGTTTTCTAACGTGGAAGTCAGCGGACTTGCTTCTTTTATTAAGTCATTTTAGATGAATATTGCGATTTAAAATGTACAAATTATAACAATCATTCACGGGTGTCATAGGTTATAACTATATAGCAGACACAAGCACAATATGTCTTCTTTAAAACCGACTTTTCCCTCAAACCAGTGCTTTTCCTCTATTTCAGCCATTATTACGGTTTATTTTGGTACTCTGACAGTAACCTGATATCTGGTGTTCACTCAGTACTCGGGCCCTCTCTCCTGCATCAGCCCAAGGAGAACCCACAGCAATTATAATACTTAGAATAATTCCCCCAAAGTGGAGCCGCCATTAAATAATCCATCCTCCTAGTCTTGTCAGGACTTTGCTGGACTTATGACATCATCCCAGCTAAATTTACTTCAGCAGATGTCCGAGCCAAGAACCACTGGAACAGGTATCACATTCCAAAATTTGTACTTTCTCAAAGGCAAGTTGGGTGAACTTCAGAAAGTGTTAGAAAACTATTTGATAAATCTTAGGGAAGTTGAGATTTATATAAGTTTAGGTGGGTACCTGCTTGGCGCCTGACAGGACGGAGAGATCGTTAATAAGGTCGACTTGTATTTGTAAAGGACCACAGTACAAATGAACACATGAACAAGCAAGTCAGCAGTGAACTCCACACAAATGTAAGTGTTACAGCCAATGATGATTATTACGCACATACACGACCAGTCAAAAGTTTGGACACACCCTCTCATTCAATGTTTTTTTTTTCTTTATTTTTACTACTTTCTACATTTTATATACAAACGGAAGACATGAAATGTATGAAATAAGATATATGGAATCATGTAGTAAAGAAAAAAATTGATATAACTACAAAATAAAGGGTGGATACTTTGAGAATTTGAAGATAAAATATAAAAAACATTTTGTAGTTATTTACCTTTTTTCATTGCTACATAATTCCATACATCTTACATCATATACCTGATGTCTTCTGTATGTATCATAGACTGTATAATAAATGGACGGAAGTGAGGCTCTGTCGACTCTGGCTCCAATTCACTTTACATTAGAAAACTGCCGTCCCTCTCTCTGTAACTGCTGCTGTCAGACTCGTCATTTTGGTCTTAAAATGTTCGTATTAACCCGCTCTACATGATCCTGGGGTTTTTATTTCGCTATTGAGTCCGTAAAAGGGGTGCTACCTTCGCTCCAGATTGACTCTTTGGTTGCTATGATACTCGAGATCGGAATTCCAAATATGGAAGTCGGCTCCAGGCCCCTATAACTGCTCTGGCCTCGACGAGCTTCATTTGACCAGAGCCGAACGCTGTGGGTGACGTCACACTCACTTAGTCCACTTCTTTATTCAGTCTATGGTCTGTATATAAAATGTAGATAGTAGTAAAAATAATGAAAAATAACATAGATTAAGAGGGTGTGTCCAATCTTTTGACTGGTAATGTACATAGAGTGAGTGACTAAAGAGTCATGTTGACCAGTGTCCACAGTTTCCCATGAATCACGAGATATGATTTATAATGTGATTTTATAATATTGCACTTTATATTATACATTGACCATCCACTCAAAAGGCCATAACACTATAATCAAGTGTCACATTTTATCTAGGAATGGATTATATATATAATCAGTCACAGATATCGGTGTATTAATCGATATTTGACGCCGATATCTTTTCTAATCTCCCCCTGTCTGTGTGTTCCATCGGAGTTGTCTTTTTGAACAGACTAGTGTGTAAAAACGGAGCGATCTGGCTAAAAATGGTTTTATCTGGGCTATTCTAATCAATGTTTGCATGATTCTATAAATACATTTGTTACCGTTTTGCTGCCCCTGAAAAAAAGTGAAAAATTAATTTGTGAAGTTTACTATAAGTTACATTAACACCTTGTGGGCCTCGTTATAGATTTAATATCGGTATGAGCTAATATCGGTTACCGGCCACAGCGGCAAGACAAACAGTATCAGTCGACCTGTCATGATAATCAATATTTAATGTGAGTACTTTTTCTTTGCAAAAATGGGGAAATATTTTTTTTTAAATATTTTTTGTTGTAATACGACACGATTTGAGCTGTGGAGGCGCGAGTTAGTCCCTTTTACCCCCATTTATTTGTTTTTGATCTATTTGTTGCAGCTCATGTCTTTAAATGGAACAGTCTATATAAAAAGGGTTCACTGGGATTATCTTGCATTATTTAAATCTTAATTAGTGGCACAATGTACAGTTGAAACCAGAAGACACATGCTTTTTTTTTTTTACCTCACTGTCTGACATGAAATCAGATTAAACTTTTCCTGTTTTAGGTCAGTTACGATTACCAAAATGATTTCTATTTGCTAAATGCCAGAATAATGAGACAATTTTTCATTACTTCCTTCAACATCAGAAGTTTACATACATTTCATTAGTAGTTAGTACCAGCTCCTCATAGTTGGCAGGAATTTTGGCCCATTCCTCCTGAAAGAACTGGAGTAACTGTGCATACGTGTCTTTTTATACATGTGTCTGGTTTCAACTATAGTTTAAATATTATCATTTATCTCAATATGTCTCTGTAGCAATATATCGTGCTTCAAATGCGTTATCGTGACAGGTCAAAGCATCTGTATGTGCTCCAAAAAATCCATATCTGACCATCCCTATTTTTATCTTTCAGTGAATCTACGGCGCCATGTTTTCTCCCTGACGGTGCCATTTGTCGGCCCTGTGGTGTGTAATTGTAAATACAGAAGGAGCCGCTCACGAATGCGCCCTCTGCATAGATGATGTCCTAATTGAGAGACGCAGTGGAATGGTTATAGGGTGTTTTCATTTCATGGTTCAGTCCACACTCGCCACGCGCTCGCACACCCACACCCACACCACGGGCCTGCGGTCGGCATCATGCATAAATTGAATATCCCCTTACTAAATATGTCTGCTGTGGCGTGCTACGGTCACTGGGGTAATTCTATAGAGCGCCACTTCGCACAAATACATAAAGAAAGACTCCAAACATTAAGACGTAACGTAGGATCTAATATTCTATCAAAAATAAAACGCTTAAACTTGAGAAACGAAGTGAAAGTAAAAAAGATTTTGGGAAGAGCTGAAAACAGGTACAGACTGTGCACAGCTGATCAGCCAACCAAAAGAGGGACACAAACACGCCACTTTGGAGATCCTGAATTTCCAATGTAGCCTAAATCTGGGGGTTAATCGCATTCATATTTTAAAGAGATCCATTCATCTGGCCCTTGTGTCTTCTCTACCGTGCGTTATTGTTCAGTGGATTTGTGCATGGACGAGCGAGAGGAGTGTTTCCGAGGAGCAGAAGATGGAGTTTTGTGGTTTAAAGCCTTAACATGGCAAATGCAGTGTTAACTTTGCCAATGATTTCGCATTCTGATCCCAAGGGCCCATTGTGTTCTAGTTCGTTGACGTTTTCTGGTTAAAGGTCCTATATTACACAAAATGGATTCTTGGGAGCTCTAAGCCATGTTGTAAACTTGTTATCTCATCAAAAACATACCTGGAGTTGTGTTTTGTTTCATTCACACATCCTTTAATATTAGTCTGTCTACATCTCAAAAGCTCAAAGTCCTCCGTTCCACCTTGCGATGTCATGAAGCGGTAGTTTTCAAGTTATCAGGTACCTTTTATCTTTAGTTCAGTAGAGATTGGCAATTCCGGGGCTGAAATCATCCAAATGATTCTAGTGAAGGTGTGTGGGAGTGTAAATCCTGTATTACAACATGACATCACAAGGTGGAACAGAGTGTTTTCAGTTTGAGAGAAGAACTCAGCCTAAATATGCAGGGCTTGTGTGTTAAACATGTGTGAATGATGCAAAACACAACTCCAGGTCTGTTTGTGATGAGGAAATAACATTATAACATAGATCAGAAAATAGCTTAATATGGGCCCTTTAAACATTAAAACTAAGCTATAATGTTGTCCCCATATTAAAAAGACAAACAGAGTGTAGAGGTCATTTTAAGATGATCGTTAAAAGTGGGCGGATATGAATTTATATATTTTAAGCAGCAGGGGTGTATTTGGGTGGTGCCAGACGGATGGAGAGATTCCTGTTCCTATACTGAGAAAGGTGGGGGAGCTGTAAAGTGGAAGCCTGGCCTACAGATTGGTGACTCTGTTTGTGGATTCTTTGGAAGTCGTTTAAATCTGTGCGTGTTTTAAATTTGAAGCAGACCTATTCTGCAAAATCGACTTCAGAGCTTTTGACCATGTTGTAATTGTTTCCTTCTCATTTACCCTCTTGAAGTCGTTTTTGGATTCGGAGAACTTATTTAGTTTTCAAATTTTATTTTCTTAATTGAAAAAAAACAAAAACGCATAGAATTCGGCAGCATCGCGTAGTCATTTTGGTACAAATGAAACAATATCCGCTTCTCACTAGTGTGATCTGCAGCTGTCCATATGAGGGGCCAACAGCTCCACGTCTCTTAGTTGTGACGACGTTTACGGTGACATCAGCTCCCACTGGGCACCGCGGAAGTCAGTGGACATGTTTGTTTTTTTTATTAAGTCGTTTTAGTTGAATATTGTGATTTAAAATGTGCAAATTATAACAGTGATCCGCGGGTGTCATAGATTATAACTATAGCAGACACAAGCACAATAGGTCTTCATTAAACAACAAAATGTAAATATTGTTGGAGCAATTCAGCACCAGCTTTATCAATGCTTGTTCAAATGTGCTGATTCAAATTGCACTATTGGTACAACTGAATTCGTGTGTTGCATAAACAGGCCAGGTCAGAAATTTCTTCAAAACCAAATTAAACCAAAGTTCCTCTTGTAAATCACAGTTGATTTTATGTTGGTGTGTACAGTGGCCACAGCAGCACACAGCTCCAGGGCCTGGTGTTTGATCCCTGCTTGTAAAAAGGATTATCCAGTGGCAGAGGGAGGAAGGAGAGCGGGTGTTTGCCAGTGCGCGTGCGGTTGTATCGCTGTGTGTTGGGTGAGAGTGCGTGAGAGTGGACAGCCCATGGGACAGGGGCCGCCCCCGAGGAAGCCCATCTTAAGAAGCTCTGTATGGCTCCAACTAATGCTCACTTTGTCACCCAAACAGGGCGGGAAAGATAATCAATAGCCTTTGATAGCTACTATTAGTGTTTTAACAAGCTTTTCCTCACGCTGGGATGCTCCGCTGAGGGGGAACAAGCCAGAGCCAAAGAAGCCCACATCATCCTGACCCTGGACAGGGCTTTACAGCAAAGACAAATGGATTTACAACTGTTTTATAGTTGAAATATGTGAAGAGAAAGAGTTTATTTTACAAATGTATGAGTTCACCACATTGTAATCATACGGGGTTAAAAATATGTGATGTACAAAAAGAAAGAAAAGTAAATAAACTCATTTAGGTATTGGGCCATAAACTTAAGGGGATTCTGTTAAAAAAAAAAAATAAAAAAATAGATCAGTGTATGTGTTCAGTACAGGCTTTTCCTAAATTGTTAAATCAGACATATTGTGCTTGTGTCTGCTACATATTTATAATCTATGACACCCGTGGATCATTATGTTATAATTTATACATTTTAAATCACAATATCATCTAAAACGACTTAATAAAAGAAACAAGTCCGCTGACTTCTGCGTTTGAAAACTGCGGTGCCCAATGGCAGCTGATGTCGCCGTAAACGTCATCACAACAAAGAGCCGAGGATCTGTCGGCGCCCCCTATGGATAGCTGCATATCACACTAGCAAGCATTGGATTTTTTTTCATTTGTATCAAAATGACTATGCAACACTGCTGAGTCCTGCGTGTATCACCGATTAAGAAAATAAAATTAAAGAACGAAGTGTGTACGTCACAGTGGGCGTGGACCGGTGGTGGTGAAAAGGGGGATTGATCGGCAATATGTTGTCTTGAAAATAAGAGATTAAAGATTGCTCAAACATGCACGAATCACTCCAAATACAACTTCAGAGGGTAAATGAGAAAGGAAAACAACTATAACATGGTTAAAGGCTCTGAAAAGTCCATTTTGCAGAATAGGTCGGCTGTAAAGTGATTCTATTCCTAAAAAAAAACCTTGTGCAAATCCATATACACAGTGCACAGTTTTTTTTTCAAAATAGTTAATAATGATCACTAATAGTAATGTACTTGAGTACCACAGGATACTACTTTTATTGGTAATTATTCCCAACACTCCACATAACAACATGGCAGTTTCACAGTCTGAACCAAATCTAATTTGTTCCATCTGCATGTGTCACATCATTAGAATAATTCCTCCCTCCTCAGCTGTTTCCATCAATTTACATCGTACAAACTAAATGATCTGTTCATTCTGAAGCCTCTCGTGTGTTTTTTCTTTCATTTTCTTCATTAAATCTCAAGGCACTTCTTTCAAAATTAGAACTCGAAACCACTAATGACCATAATTGACCCAAAATGGGACTTGAATAATTACAGAGTGGCAGGATTACTCATTCAGGAGAAGAGGAGATTAATCTTGTACTTGAGAGCCTTATCAAGGTGCATTGTGTTGTACTGGTGCAACACTTAATCTTGTATCTTTGCACATTGAGTAGGTGTACACTGGTTAAGTTGTAGTCAAAACAGACAGCACATAGAAAGGTCTGAGGATGCAGGAGAGTTACTGTGTTACACTGGATTCACTGAATAAAGTAAACTTCACAGCTTGATTAATGACGTTTTATTTGTAAAGAGAATAGTTTATTTGCATTTATGTGTTCAGCTATAATTAAAGGTCCTAAATTACAGAAAACTGACTCTTGTGAGCTTTTAGCCGTGTTATAATGTCGCTACCTCCTCAAAATCATACCTGAAACTGTGTTTTGTTACATTCACATATGTTTGAGTATCTCTTTATTATTAATCTGTCTACATCTTCAAAACTCAAAGTGCTCTGTTCCACCTTGTGATGTCATGAAGCAGTTGTTTTCAAGTTAGTCAAGTTTGCCTTTTGTTTAGGAGAGATCGGCAATTCTAGGGCTGAAATTATCCAAATGATTCTAGAGAAGGTGTATAGAGTTTAAAAACACAGTGGAGCACTTCCTGTATTACCACATGACATCACAAAGTGGAACAGAGTGTTTTCTGTTTGAGAGAAGAACTCGGCCTAAATACGCAGGGTTTGTGTGTTAAATATGTGTGAATGAAACAAAACAACTCCAGGTCTGTTTGTGACGAGGAAACAGCATTATAACATAGAAAATGAGTTAATTTGGTAGAAATATCAATAATAACTCTCTCTCTCTCAAGTAAGTTGCTTTTTTCACTCATTCAAAGCTCCGTGATCTCCTGGGCATCAGTGTACATGAGCATCAGACCAAAGCATATGAGCGAGTGAGAGCAGCATGGTGAAAGAGTGGAGGAAAAACAGAGGCTGCACAATGAAATCTTGTCTGTTTATCTCCATATTGCTTCCTTTTTATCTTATCCTGCAGGAGGGCGGAAAGGAGGTTTACAGTAAAGCTCGCAGGGTCAAATTATTCCTGGAGCCCCGAGTTTAATTATTTCCTCTCGTATCAATACAGTCCACCAACGTAATTTCCGTGTTGATCTGATTAAAAAATATGACATTCTGCCAGGGCACGGTCAAATTGACTTTGGTGGCAAGGTCTTGACAAGAACCAGACACACAGCTTTATGCATCACTAACAGCATAACCACATTAGCCATGCACCGCTTCCTCCACTGAAAAGCAAAGAGGTGCTGGTTTAGGTGAAGACAAATGAAGATGGAACAGAGGCCGTGTGGTGCAGACAACATGACAGGTGATCAAGTACTGTACTCGGGTATCTGTACTTTACTTGCGTACATTTTGAAGTGGGTTCTTTTCACTTTTACTTTACTACATTTGAGAGCAGGTATCTGTACTTTCTACTCCACCACGCTTTTAACTAGACTGAAAAGTAAAAGTAAAATGTACAAAAAAAAAAAAAAGTAAAAAGGCTGTGGGGTTTATTTTTAACACATTCATAGTTTGAGTAAATAAAAATATACAAATAAAAACAGCTAGAAAAAAGCACAAGTCTTTATCAAAATTCATACATTTGAAGTTTTATAAGACCTCAAAATCTGTGTGAAATACTTTTACTTTTTACTCAAGTACTCTAATACTGTTACTTAAGTAGATTTTTCATGTGATACTTTTACTTGAGTATTTTTTTTTGCTCTGGTGTCTGTACTTTTACTTAAGTAACAAAACTGAGTACTTTTCAATTGTTTTTTAAGGAATGTTTTGTTAAAATGTTGAACTTTGAAGTAAAGGTACCAAATGCACTTCTTAGATTTTGCACCTTTATTATTGTGAAATTATTGTAGATATTTATGCTTTTTAGGGTATTTAGTAAAAAAAACAAAACAAACTCCTGTTTAGTTCTGTTTTAGACATTTTCAGGGTACTGTATTTTTCAGACTATAAGTCGCTCTGGACTATAAGTCACATTTTTGGGGGAAATTTATTTTACAAAATCTGAGACCAAGAACAGACATTTTATCTTTAAAGGCAAGTTATAATAATAACAATAAAATAGAGAACAACAGGCTGAATATCAGTACATCACGTTAACGTAACACATTTATATTTATTCAGCTACATGAAGCACAGACAACGAACTGAACACGTGTCTGGTATTTTAACGTAAGATATTAACAGTTAATAAGACTAAAGCATAAAAAACAAGCTGACAAGTTTACCAAACTCTTGATCTCACTCCAAATCACTAAATCCATTGAATTCTTCATCCTCGGTGTCGCTTCTGAACAACTCCAACTCCGGAGGTAGATGAAGCGCCACGTAGTAGACACTGGTACAAGCCTAGAGCGCCCTCGCATGGTTGTCAGTGTGACAATAACGAAGACGTGAAATTAGATATTTTAATAATTTCACATATAAGTCGCATCTGAGTATAAGTCGCACCCCCGGCCAAACTATGAAAAAAAGTGTGACTTATAGTCCGGAAAATACGGTAGATAGATTCCCATTGTTTTTGAATAATGCTGGTGTGGCCATTATGGAGCAGCACCGTTCAATGCGTTCATTTTATCCAAGCAAGACAAAGATCTAAAAATATCCCACCAAACTGGCAACATATATATTTTACATAGAGTTGATCTGAAAAAAATAGTTAGGCATCAGTCTGTTATTCTGTCATTAGACAAACAAACAGAGATCGGAGTCGGCCCGTTTGTAAAAGTAGGGCCCAGAGGAAGAGTCTGAACTGCTGACATGAGGGAGCGCACACCTGTACCACGAGAACAGGTGTTTTCCACTCCACTTGAACATGGGCCTCCTGATTAGGAACTGCCACGCTTGCCTTCCCACGTCAAAGACTAGCTTATCCCCCATTAGAGCAGCTCAGGCCCTGGGTAAAATCACGGCCAATTACCTTGTGGGAAGCTACACAACCACCTTTCTTAACCTCGTTTTGAACAGCACTATTCTCTGCACACGCCGCTACTGGTTAACGAGTTCAAATAATTCCACCAAAAAGAAAAAAAAAGAAAAATTGGACTTGGATAACAGTGGCCATCGCTCGCAAAAAGACGGTAAATAGCCGAGGTTGCCGGAGTGAGTGGATTACCGGGGCTGTGTACAGTATAGATCTTCCTCCCGCTTAATCTGTGGACACATAGGGAAACGATTAGCAGACAGTGGGGAGCGGGAGGGGACAGTGTGATTATGCGCAGCTGTGTGAGCGGGGGGCCAATACAGGTCACATTACCGACCTCTAAACAGTTTCACCTGCATCGCTACGTTATCCCGCACTAAACACTTTCACCTGGATGCACTGCTGTTTTAACTTTTCAAATATCCCGTAAGAGGCCGACGACGCGGGCTGCTTTAAAAAGACCCATATTTAAAACCATGAAACAAAACATGCAAGTCCACGGCGGAGGGGCCATAATGGTTTCTTTGTTGATGAAAATGAGCGAGTAGATGTATAATACTCCTGGCTGTTTCTTGCCCTCTGCAGTTGAATGCCTCTCCTAACATGACTGGAGTGCACTGTAAGCATGAAGCAGTACTCTGAGTATAATCGGAGTATAATCGGAGTATAATCGGAGTATAATCGGAGTATTAAAGGTCCTATATTACACAAAACCATGTTATAATGTTGTTACCTCATCAAAAACACACCTGCAGTTGTGTTTTGTTTCATTCACACATGTTTGAGTTACACTTTATTATTTGTCTGTCTACATTTCAAAAGCTCAAAAACATCACAGGGTGGAGCTGAGCACCTTGTGATGTCATGTAGTGGTAGTTTTCAAGTTAACAGCTCCTTTTATGTTTAGTTTAGTAGAGTTTGGCAATTCCAGGGTTGAAATCATCCAAGTGATTCTGGTGAAGGTGTGTGGAGTTTAAAAACACAGTTGAGCACTTCTCTCTCTCTCTGTCTCTCTTTCTCTCTCCTCCATCTCTCTCTCTGTGTGTGACATCACAAAGTGGAACAGAGTTTTTTTCAGTTTGAGAGAAGAACTCATCTTAAATCTGCAGGGTTTGCGTGTTAAACATGTGTGAATGAAACAAAACAACTCCAGGACTGTTTGTGACGAGGAAACAACATTAAAACATAGATCAAAAATCAGCGTAAAATGGGCCCTTTAAAGATTCTGAAGATTTGATTCACAACACCCCCCCGTCAATGCTTCGGGTTTATATGCGCTTTCAGAAACAGTTCGAATCGGACCGGGCCAAAGATTGAGTTTTCCTGGTGCACATGTAAACGTAGTGACTGTTGGCTCGCGTTGGCAGCTCTGACCAGCTCTGCAGCCAGGATGCCAAGAAGTGGAGGAATATTAAACAAAGGAGGAGAGCAGACGCTGAAAAATACCTGCTGGCCCAATACGAACACTCCATATGCCAAGCTCAAGCCTCGCTGCTGCCTCGCCAGCCTGGATGCCCACACACACACACACACACACACACACACACATATATACTTTATACACACACACGCTTCACTGGGGACAAGTCAGCAAGAGTAATCGTGGCCTACTTTTCTGCCTGAAGCGGACCACTGCACACTACCTCTGCTGAGGACGGACCGAGGTGCAAGGTAAAGACAGAGAGACACAGAGAGATAAGGAGAGAGAGAGAGAGAGAAAGAGGAGGACAGAGAAAGAGAGACAGAGACACAGAGAGAGCGAGAGAGAGAGAAAGAGAAGGAGGACAGAGAAAGAGAGACAGAGACAGAGAGAGAGTTGAGAGAGAAGGACAGAGACAGAGAGAGAAAAATAAGGAGAGAGACACAGCGAGAGATACAGAGAGAGAGAGTGAGAGACTTTTGACTTTTAACAATACATTTAGTGAGAGAGAGAAGGAGAGAAAGAGACACACAGAGAGAGAGAGAAGGAGAGAGACAGAGAGAGAAGGAGAGAGACACACAGAGACAGAGAGAGGAAGACAGAAAAAGAGAAAAGGAGAAGAGAGACAGAGAGAGAGACGGAGAGGTAGAGAGCAAGAGGAGGAGAGAGAAAGAGAGAGACAGAAAGAGAGAGAGAAGGAGAGACAGAGAGCAAGAGAAGGAGAGAGGCAGAGAGGGAGACAGAGAGAGAGAAGGAGAAAGACAGAGAGAGTGAGAGAGAGAGACAAAGAGGAGGAGAGAAATGGAGAGAAGGAGAGACAGAGAGGGAGCGAGAGAGAATGAGAAAGAGGGCGAGACAGAGAGAGGGAGGGGAAAGACAGAGAGAGAGAGACAGACAGAGAGAAAGGGGGGGGCAGAGAGCGAGAGAGAGAGACAGTGAGACAGAAAAAGACAGAAGAGAGGGAGAAGGGGGGTGGCAATTGGAAAGGTCATGGAAAAGTCTAAGGTAGGAACAAGCAGAAAACTCCAATTTGGGGTGAGGAAATTCTAAGGATGGGGTAATGAGCCCACAAGAAAGACACAAGATTTAACAGGGAAAAGAAAAAATGTCAGAAGTCGGAATCTTGGTGGAAAATAGTTCAACAGCAAAGATCTGTGCCAAACTTTGGAAGAGAATTGGCTTTTCCTTTCCAAAATAAGAATTAGTTCTGGCCATTTGCTTTTTCTGGGAGCTGAATATTCTGATGAGGTGAAAGGAATAACACCAAACTAGTGCTGGGAAAAATATCGGTTTTGTATGTAAATTAAAGCACAACACTGGTATTTTTTATAACAGACCTAATGTGCCTGTGTCTGTTATATATAGTTATAATCTATGACACCCTGGTTATTGTTAGAATTTGCACATTTTAAATCACAATATTAATTTAAAACCACGTAATAAAACAAACAAATCCTGTGCACATCACACTAGCGAGCGGCGGATATTTTTTTCATTTGTACCAAAATGACTACGCGACGCTGCCAAATCCTACGTGTATCACCGATTAAGAAAATAAAATTGGAGAATGGAGTAAGTACGTCACAGTGGGCGTGTAGTTGTGGCGGTGAAAACGGAGACTGATCAGCAAAATGGCGTCTTGAAAATAAGCGATTAAATATTGCTCAAACATGCACGAATCACTCCAAAAACAACTCCGAGAGGGTGAATGAGAAGAAAACAACTATAACATGGGTAAAAGCTCTGAGAAGTCCATTTTGCAGAATAGGTCTGATTTAAATGGAAGGTATGTTTCCTACTAATAATATACAACAATTTAGCTTTGTTAGATAAAGTTCTCTATTAAGTGTGACTCTGCTATACTGTAAGTGTGGTATAACAAAATAACAAATGTCTCCATGAAGACTTACTGCTAAAGGTCCTATATTACACAACACTGACTCTTGTGAGCTTTTGGCCATATTGTAATGTTGTTACCTCCTCAAAAACACACCTGGAGTTGTGTTTTGTTTCATTCACACATGTTTGAGTAACCCTTTATTATTAGTCTGTCTGCATCTCCAAAGCTCAAAATGCTCTGTTCCACCTTGTGATGTCATGAAGCAATAGTTTTCAAGTTAACAGCTACATTTCATCTTTAGTTCAGTACAGATTGGATAATTTCAGTCTTGGAATTGCCTAATGATTCTAGTGAAGATGTATGAAGCTTAACACTTCCTGTATTACCACATGACATCACAAGGTGGAACAGAGCGCTTTGCGAGAGAAGAACTCAGCCTAAATATGCAGGGTTTGTGTGTTAAACGTGTGTGAATGAAACAAAACACAACTCCAGGTCTGTCTGTGATGAGGAAACATTATAACATAGATCAGAAAATAGCGTAACATGGGCCCTTTAAGTAATACAGAAGCATGAACTAATGAGATATTTCACCGAAAACAACAAACCAACTACAGGTGAACCACTTCTCTTATTATAGAAAAGACACCGTATATGGTATAATATAGGCTAATATCACTGAAGCTCTGGACAACTTTAATGGTTAATAAAATGGCACAGTGTGATTGCGAGAAGTGATGCGTTGACACCTCAGCGTAGGAATATAGGGCATTACATTTCATTAAACTGTCAGGTGAACTCCTCATTTTATACCTACCTTATCTACATGTACAGGAGTGTGTGGGTGTGGAACTGGTCTCAGTGAACACGGTGAATTATCTGGAGTCTGAGCCTTGAGCATTTTAATGAGCGTTCCACAGATCTCCACTCACCAGTCTGATTACTTTTGTGTCAGGTGGGACTGAGAGAATGTCCCCGTGTAATCCCCTGACAGGAGAAATAAGAAAATGGAGGAAAATGAGTTGTAAGGAGTTGTACAAGAGAAGCTACATCCTAATCACAAAGCGCACGCAGATAATGGTTTTCTCACTGGTTTAAGGTGTGTCTTTGGTAGTTTGTCTTCGGGTCGCCTCATTGGACAGTGCAAGGACACGTTCATTTCTGCCCGACAGCTCTTTCTGTGACAGACGAGACGCGCTTCAGAGCAGAGACGAGATAATGGGCTTGACTAGAATGTTCCAGAGTTTGGCATTAAACTTGGAGAGGCGACTTATCGTTCAATATATGAAAGCTGGAACAATACTTTTTTTGGGGTCAGTATTTATCATGGGTACTTTTTCTTTGCACTACTGGGAAATTTCCGGTTATTTTTTGACTATATGTTAAGATTTAAGTGGGGAAACACTGAATTAATTACTTTTTATGACTCATTATAGATGCAAACTACTACAACTACTACACTTGCTTGAAATTTGACACGGAAACTTTTAATACAAGCGCTTTACGTCTACGTCTAAAAACTGGCCGCACTAGAACTGAAATGGGAAAAAAAAAAATCTCTGGATATATAATAATCTTTGGATTATTTTGCTTCTTAAAAATGGAATACATTTCAAGGACATGCAAAACTGGATAGATTGGTGCCACTAATGCACTTTAAAAACAGGAGCAGGTGTGATTATAAATGTTTATCACCAGATTATTAATGTTTTAAATGGACCTATGTAGTCATTTCCGAGGACTCTCATTGGGTTCTCCCTGTAGAAATAAAGAAATGAAAAAACACCTGCATTGAATAAATGCATGGTAGAATATTTTAATGCCATACCGTGGGATATTCTAGGTAACATCTCCATGGAGACAAACACGCGGTGGACCCCCAACCTGAAAGGCCACATAGAGCACATTTAATACGATAATGCATTTCTTTTCCAACGCTGCACACTGTACAAAATCACTACAGGCAAATGAAAGAACTGCTGTTTGAGGGGTCAGTACAAGTACAAACGAAGTACAAGCAGTGAAGTACTGTACTCAAGTAAAGTACAAATACCTAAAATTTGTACTGTAAAGTAAAGTAAATTTTCGAGTGGATACATTGTACATTTACTTCACTACATTTGACAGAAGGTATCTGTACTTGAACTGGACTGTAAAGTAAAAGTATGTTTTATTATCGTTTGAGAGCTGCTGTAAATACTGAGAGGTTTCTTTTTAACACGTTCATAATTTGAGCACCTGTAATAGAATAAACGCATGGTAGAATATTTTAATGCCATTCCGTGGGACATGGTAAAAAGAGAACATCCACATGGAGACAAGCACGTTGCGGACCTCCAACCAGAAATGCAACATAGTGCGCATTTAATATGATAATAATTCCTTCTCCAACTCTCCACACTGTATAAAATCACTACATAGGCTTCCGAAAGAAGTGTTGTTTGAGCGGTCAGTACGAGTCAGTGCGTCATGTTCTATTAACCAAACGCTGACAGGAGCAGGGTCTTGGTAGAACAGACGGTGTGGGATTTTGTCTGCTACTATTTAACTACACAGAAGAGGTCAATAGAAATAATCTCACCCTGACCTAAAGACAAAACCCAGCAGTTAAGTACAAGTGTCTCTCCAAATCCCATAAGCCCTCACCCTGAAGTTCATGTGTTCAATTTCCTGGAATAATCATCTGCTAATCACAGAATCCTACAGAAGAAGTAATTATTATTTTTATCACATAATCTTTAGGGGAGCGGCACAGTGACCTATGTGACGCCGAAAGCATCACTTGTAAATGGAAAAGAAAATGGAGGATTGAAAAAAAAAAAAAAAAAGAAAGTCTGGGGAGGGATTTGACTGTATAATGAAAGTAGCTGATGCATATTCATATTCATATTTGGATAGGCAAAGTGAGAGACAATGGGAAGTGTGAAGTTAGCTGGCCCCTTTCAATACATTCAGCTCTGTCCCGTACAAAGACAGAAATTTTCCGCTGGGGCCCGGTGAGGGATGGCACAGGGGGGAAGCCGCAGCGCCCCTGAGCGTCGTTGAATCGGACAGACAGGAAGTGGTCCTCCGCGAAGCCCCGTCCCCATGGCGATTCCCATGAATTCCCACAATTCCGCTGGGCCGTTGTTTGGTTACTTATTCAGAGATGCAACGCCATGCACCAGTGTCATAAAGGGACAAGTGGGGGGCAAAAAGTATAGAAAATTATATTCATTCACTATCACAACATGCACCCAATAAGACTGGCCTTTTTGGTGGGGAGAGTTTGATGAGCCAGCCTTTTGTTTCTCTTGTAACTTCAGCCACAAAGGTCAGTCTAATACATGAAAGATCACAGCTTCACAATGTAACTGCCTCTTTCTGCTGCCAGCATAAACTGCATGTACGATCACAAAAGTAGTGTTTGGTCCTGTCTCCTGTGGTATGCGGAGATATACTTGCCCACATAGGTTTGAATCACTAGGACAGTCGCACGGCTGCTAGGCCTGTCACGGTTACTATATAGACTTCTCACTTCTCAACACATGGCAGATGGAACAATCATTTTTGGGGGTTAATATTTGTCGTGGGGACTTTTTCTTTAAACTATCAGGGAACTTTTTGTTATTTTTCTGTTCTGTGATTAGATTTGAGCTGTAGAGGGTTGAATAAATAACTACTATGACTCAATATAGGTACAAACGAACTCCTAAAATGTTTCATTCTGCTGTTTGAGTGTTTTAACCATAGTATACATTTAGAATACTTTTTGGGATATTTCTACTTTGCGGTTATTGTGTTAGTGGCATAAATTTGTTTCAATATTATCGTTTATCATCTATAATTCTTCAGCAACATATCAAACTTCAAAATTTGTTATCGTACCAGGCCTAACAGTTGCTCATATAATCTCTTTTCTTAAACGTTAACATGGTGCACTGTTGAATCGCATGTACGTATTTTCTAAGGAGCCTATGATCCTATACACCAAGCCAGGCAGTGTATAGGATCAAAACAAGTCGATCGAGTGTTAAAAGTATTTTTAAAAGAATTCTCTATGGCCTAAATATCGCTAAAGCAACATAGTGAAGCTTTAAGAAGAAGAACAGGCCAATATGTCTTCCCTCTCCCTCTTGTTTCTTTTATGTCAGCCCATAAAGGCAGAGCTTTATGCACACACCAACGTAGGAGGCTCACTGAACATGGATGGGAATGAAAATGCACCACAGGGGAGCACTATACCTTCACCATCATCATATATGCGCTTACACAAGAAGGTAGAGAGAGAGCGAGGAGCACGGAGGGAGGCAAGGCTCTGATGGAGGAGAGAACAAGGGGCACGGCAAACAGGCCGTCTGCTACTTTAATCACAAAATCTGGACAAGCGGGCGGGCCGTGTAGTCATCGGCGGAGATCCCATCTGAGAATGACATTACAGGGTTGGCCACGGGTACCGCTGCTGGGCTTAGAGCAGCAGAGGTACTAAGGGTTTTTACCGAAGCCGTGACCTGTCGTTAGAGCACCTGCTGAAACGGCTCCGGATCACACAGTCCTCCGCACTCACGCAGTAATGGTGTAAATGCTGCTCATAAAACTGTGTATGGGTGTGGGACTCAGGCTGCTCAACACTTTCCATTCATGAAAAGTTACACGGGGATATGGAACAGCCAGGTGATTATTTTATTATTACCATAACCGTATAAGTCTGGCTTTATGTGGCAAGGTGAGCAATGAATATGAAAATCAAACATTCAAAAGTATGGCCAGTCTTTTTGTCTCAGTAGATGTTAAAGTTGTTGATTTTTTTTTACCTCACCAAAGTCCTATATAACATTGGAACTGAGACAACTTATTAATTGTGATTGTGGTATTTACAGCATAAATTAATCATTATATTAGCTATTATTATGCATGAGATAAACTTTTCAGAGTGGATACGTTTACTTTACTACATTTGCAGGTATCTGTACTTTCTACTCCACTACATTTTTAACTGGACTGAAAAGTAAAAGTATTTTTTCTTATAGTTTGAGACCTGCTCTAAAAGCTGAAGGGTTTATTTTGAACACGTTCATAATTTGAGCAAACTAAAATATACAAATAAAAACAGATAGGAAAAAAAAAAATCAGCCAAAATCTTTATCAAAATTAATACATTTGAAGCTTTATTAAATCTCAAAATCTGCATGAAATACTTTTACTTTTTACTCTTTAAGTACATTTTTAAACAAGTACTTTAATACTTTTACTTAAGTAAATTTTTTCATGTGATACTTTTACTTTTTTAATTTCTTTTGCCCTGGTATCTGTACTTTTACTTAAGTAACAAAATCGAGTACTTCTTCCACCAATGTTTGGAACTCACATTTTGATAATAGATTTAACATGTGCATTGGATTTCAAACAGAGTGACAACATTTTGACCTTGTTTTTATTTTGGCGAAGAAAATGACCATCTTTACTTTTTCAGTGTGAGTTGAGTGCATGTGCGTGTTGCTTACCTACACTGTGGCAGGATGGGGGATGCACAAAGGTGGAGCAGCAGCAGTGGTATAGAGAGGGGAGGGATGCTGCAGGGGAGCAGGAGTACACAGTTAAATATTAATCCATGGTGATTCATCTGCTGTGGAAGCCTCCAGGCCCCTTCTGCACACGGCCAGCTGTTGCTCCAGCCTGGACGTGGAGAGGCTGGGTCATTGCCCAGAGTACCCAGGCTCGCACTTCCTCGGCCTGGGGAGCAGGCGGCACAGGGCCAGGGCAGGTGCTGGACCTGGAAGATATTTAGGCAAGTTGGATGTAAGCAGAAGAGAAAAGAACAGGGTAAGGTCTGAAACTGCAGGCCGAGAGAGTTGGAAAAGCCTATCAAATACCTTCTCTCAAATGTAGTTAAGTAAAAGTACAAAGTATCCACTCTAAAATTTGTACTTAAGACAGTACTTTACTACTTGTACTTCGTTACATTCCACCACTGGTTGTGAAATCACTCATTAATGGCTTGAATGACTATGCTAAGTAGGACTTAAGTAGGAGCACAATAGACCAAGCCTACAAACAGAAACTGTAGACAATAGGTGTTTTGAGTTTCAGCGTAGTTAGCCCCTCCCTTCAGTTAGATATAAGGCAGTGTCCTTCAGTTCTGGTCAGGTTGCTGGTGACGCGGCTTGGCTGAGCAGCAAAACGTCTTACACTGCTACAACGTTTTGTCCAGTTGACAGATTTTATTCTTCTTTTGCGATGGATCAGACCTGGACGACTCAAGGATTACACAGGTACAAAAAAAAAAAAGATTTGAAAACACTATCTCTTTGTAAAATAGTTTGAGCGTCATTAACCTCAGCCCAAGTCAGTGCACTTGATCTGGTCATGGGGCCTGGTGTCAGTGTCACAGTGAAAACCAGAAGGTGGATCACAGCTGTTATTTGGACATCAGTCAAAAACTAATGTACCTTGAGTAAACTTGGATTCCACAGCGGCCGGTTTGAAGACAGGGTCAAGAGAAATTAAAGCTTTGTTTTGGCATGAATAATAAATGTATTGTCGTCCTAGAATTAAGAAATTATAATTTAGAAATTATGACTTATTCCGGAAGTTGCCACGGGCGCTGCCATTGTCATTCAGGTTGTATTATTTTGCATGGGGCTGCCGATCTTGACAGAAAATAAGTTCTATATAGACTCCAGAGCCGTTTTAAAGCCTTCAGAGAATCAACATTACGCACAAATGAACCTACTTCATATCAGATTTTAGCGGCAAAACTTTTCTCAAATTCTCAATTGAAATGAATGGGATTCCCACCTAACCGGCAGCGCCACCACAAAAAAAAAGCACGGCATAGTCCCATTCAGAGGCAAAAGTGGGCAGGGCGGAATAATGTGAATAGGCTGTATCCACTGAGTGACAAACTTGAAGCTTGGCCTGGTGTTTTTGAACTTTATGATAAATCTTTTCCACCTTCAAGGCACTCAAAGCACTACATCTACAAGTGCATTCATACACACACACACTCATACACCAGTGTACACAGACACTGGAGGCGAGGTGGGTTAAGTGTCTTGCCCAAGGACACAACGACAGCATTCATCATATGTGGAAGTTGGATCTGACCACTCAACCAATGACAACCACCGGATAAGTGGACAAACACTCTACCAACTGAGCCACTGTCGCCTTATCAAGTTTTCGCACTGGCACCATCTTCACTATAAATGCGACTGTGCTCTGCAGCAACAGAGAAAATGTACTGACCTTTTTAAAAATCCTCACTTTCGTTTTTGCACATATAAACTGCAGAATTACTTCAGAAACACTCCTCCAGACACATTAGTGAGTGGCACCCCATTGTCTTTAACAGCACCTTCACTCCGAGCGCCCAGTGCACTAGACAGAGAGGTTACTACAGTGTCCTTAACAACTAGAGAAAACATTTGAGTGGCGAAGAACGAAGAAAAAAACGCTCAGTCATGAATTATACAGTAGATCACTTTCGACTAGGGCCGAGCAGAGACACTACGAGAAAGGAGATTCACCCCTATTCTTGTAACGTGGGAAGCCACTGGGGAGCGCGATTTATGGCCAATTGAAGCAGCGGCAACATCTCTCGCAAGGCAACGAGAGGATCCATAGCAACGATCCTAGCGGGGCATATTAATCCCCTGCTTTATGTAGTGCTAAGTGTACAATAGTAATCAGGATTGGAGCAGGCCCCACTGATCATTAAGGGAAAAGGCTATATAAAGAAT
This sequence comes from Periophthalmodon schlosseri, assembly GCA_000787095.1. NCBI lineage: Eukaryota > Metazoa > Chordata > Actinopteri > Gobiiformes > Gobiidae > Periophthalmodon > Periophthalmodon schlosseri. The sequence continues at coordinate 317,890 of KN483244.1, read as the reverse complement.
TCATAATGGGATTAGCCCACGGCAAACAGAGAGAAAGACAGAGAGACGAGCCAGTGTGGGGGTAGGTGTCTGGAGGAGCAGAAATGGGCAGAGGGAGGCTTGGTGGGTGGACGGACGGGAGGGAGGGAGACACTGGAATTAAATCACCCATCAAATTGCACGGAGGAATTTTAATTTACAGGTTAATGTTGTATTGTGTGACTAATCACAGCCAACCGCAGAGATAACCCGGGAGGACATTAGAGCTGCAACACCCCAGGAGGGTGTGGACAGGACAAGGAGGATTTGAACACATGCAGTTTATCAGGAAGTAGTTTATGTTTTGGGTAGAAAGGGGGAGATATTTTGTTAAAGTTCTACCAATAGCAAAAGACGGGTGGGTTAACCAACATGCTGTAGTATAGTAAAAGAAAAATTCAACTCTGTCAACTGGACAAAAAGTTTTTAGAGTGAAGACGTTTTGCTGCTCATCCAAGCCGCTTCTTCAGTTCTGGTCAGATTACTGCTGGACACTGCCTTAAATCTGTCTGAAGGGAGGAGCTAACTACACTGAAACTAACACACCTATTTGTTCACAGTTTCTGTTTGTTGGCCAGGTCTATTGAACTGTGCCTGAGTCATATTTTGGATTTCAGGCCCTTGGGTGCTCTCACACCTATTAGCATACTGGCTATCACTATCGTTTTCCTTGTTTTGATTTAGGGCTGAGGATGGAGTTATAAATATAAGTGATGTTTAAGCCCCCATTCCTGTTCAAAGATGGATTGTCTTCCCTAACACCATTTTCTGTCTTAAAGATAGATATTAGGCAGTGTTCACCAGCAATCTGACCAGAACTGAAGAAGCCTCTTGGATGAGTGGCGAAACGTCTTCATTCTAAAACTTTTGTCCACTTGACAGAATTGTATTTTTCTTTTGCTCTGGATCATACCTGGACGACTGAGGGATTACACAGACAATGATAGGTAGAGGTATTCTGTTTTAGAACTCACTGCTACCTTCTGTATTTTTGTTGTTTTATTCCCAACTTTTTTCCACAAACTTCCTCTTAACTGTTGTAAAACTATGATAAACATTTATTGCAGGTAGTATCCCACCAAACCAAGTCTAAAACCCTGAAAAGTGTTATATGTCTTCACTCCTACAACTTTTTGTCGAGTTGACAGATTTTACTTTTGGCTTTTACTATGGATCAGACCTGGGCGACTGAGGGATTACACAGATAACAAAAATTACTTCTAACTCCCTTCTCAAACCATTTCTTTTCTTTGGCTAAGATCTGCACCTCACTGTCTTCAAAGCAGTGGTTAGTGGGCCCAGGCTGTTGGTCCTTATAGGCCTTTTGCAAGCAAGCGGTACCTCAAACTGAAAGGTAAATATATATTGAAAAGTAAAATGCTATATAAGATCTACAACCTGTGAAAATAGATACGGTTTTCTGTTGTCTGTCAGTGAGGCATAACTCCGGACCTAATGCTTGGATTTGGCATATAGATCACTTGTGGTATCACTTGTTTCTTAGGAGACCGTTTGGATTTTTTTTATATTATAGGGCTAGAAAATTAGTTGATTTTCAGTCAAGTCTTTACTATTAGAATAGTTTAGAATGGTTGGATTACAAAGTTCTCTCTACTGTTTCTTATTTAGAACTGCAACTCCAAAAACAGAAACAAAGATAGAAAATGGTATGCTTTTCCCAATACACTTAAGTTTGTACTTTTTCTGGTTGTCCTTGTATGTGGGACTTGGCTCGGGCCTCCCTGGGTCTCACTCCTTCAGCGCCGCAGCAGACCGGGAGGAGGACTTTATTACAGGCACAGCTCGTTAGCTTGAGTGGTCTTAATGAAGCAGCATGGTGATCAGACAGAAATCATGCTGCAGAGGCCTTGCGTCATTACACCTCCCTTTAATTATGTTGATATACGACCGGGTTGAGTCGCCATATCGAACAAACTCACAAGTTTTCCCTCCCACACAAAATAAGATTAGAGCAGAGAGCTGCATGAAATTAAAGAAGACATCATATTTTCTGGTATTTAATATTTTAAAGGGCCCATATTACGCCATTTTCTGATCTCGGTTATAACGTTGTGTTTTGTTTCATTCACACATGTTTAACACACAAACCCTGCATATTTAGGCTGAGTTCTTCTCTCAAACAGAAAACACTCTGTTCCACCTTGTGATGTCATGTGGTAATACAGGAAGTGCTCCCCTGTGTTTTTAAACTCCGTACACCTTCACTAGAATCATTTGGATAATTTCAGCCCTGGAACTGCTGATCTCTACTGAACAAAAGGTAAAAAGTAGCTGTTAACTTGAAAACTACCACTTCATGACATCACAAAGTGGAACAGAGCATTTTGAGCTATGGAGATATAGAAACGCTAATAACAAGGGGTTACTCAAACATGTGTGAATGAAACAAAACACAACTCCGGGTATGTTTTTGAGGAGGAAACAACATTCTAACATGGCTAAATATCACATGAGTAAATTTTGCATAGTATAGGACCTTTAAACTGTAACACACATGCAGTATTTTACATTTTGTTCAACGTAATCCACAATATTGATCTAAAATGGTTTAATAACAGAAACAGATCCATTAACTTCCCATTCAAAACTGTAGAAGTGCATCTTTATAGTGGCATTTCACCTGTCGAAGTGACATTTTTGAACCCAACATGTTTAACCTGGAGTCTGAGTTTTCAGAATAACTGCAGAAATACACAGAGATTTGTAAAAACTGAAATCAGATCAACTGGAAACAGTGGTTTTTTTTTTGTTTTTTTTGTTTTTTTATGGCGAATGTTTCTGAAGTTGCTGAGAGTAAGACGGTAGGTCGTTTGCCTACTGCTATACTTGTTCAGTCACAATAGATGTTTTACACTTGGAAAGCGCTGATTTTGGAGGCTAGTGAGACCTCTGAATCCTTCATCAGTAAAGCAGCATGCATCTGCAGCAGTGGTAGTAAAACATTATGGTGTGCCGTCTAGTGCCACTGCTCTGTGAAACATTCTCATTTAGCTTTGGTTGGACTCAGAATTATGATAGCTATATTATGTCATGCTTGCCTACCTATTTCATTATTCAAAATGAACAGAAATCCAGTTATATAATATGAGGGCAGAAGTTCTTATGAGATTTGGAGAGCTCAGCACTAGACATCTCCACTCTGTGTTAATTGGTTTTGCTTTTGAAAGGCCATCATTTTCTTTCAGGCCCATTAACCATAATGCTCTCGAGTCCCGGATTAGTTCTCACTCACTAAGACTGCTGTGTTGTCATTAAATTCAATTTTACAGGGCACCCACCATGTGCTAATTATTGCTCTCCCACCGTACCACATCTTGTTCATTTGGGCTTTTCCCAAAAAGCATCACCTTGTTTAATTAATTTATGTCTCTAACTCTAGGTGAATTGGAAAAATCTGCTTTACGTTGTCAGGGGCCTCCCACATGCCTAAACAACATGTTAAAGAGTTCCATTTAACATCTATAGATCATTCAAATACTCAAAGATTTTACAGGCATTTAAAATAAACACTTTTAGTTTAATGTTGTTATAGAAGCACATTTCACATGTTAATTTTCTCCTAAATAAGAATAAAGAAATCAGCATGTGGTAAATTATCCCCGTTTCATAAAAAAAGAGTGAACTGCTGTTTTGGTTTGCATGGCTTCAACTTTCTTTAAAACATGGTTGCAGGTAAGAAATTCATTATTCAGGTCTAGACTAGAGTTAGGCAGGGCCTCTCCGATAGCTTTTACCTAACGACCATCCTAAAAGCCTCCCAAGAAAACTACCTGCATTACAGAGCCGGCTGTGTACAGTGTGTATTCACTGTGGAGGCACTCAGGGAAGGCTGAATAAAAGATGAAATATTCAACATCCACTATGAGCTTCTATGGGATTCATTATTCAGGTCCAGCCGGTCTAATTGTTCTAATGCAAAGAGAGATGATCATATTTTATCCAGCCTTCCTTCGCTAACATTAGCTAAGTCGGCTGGGATGACAATAGCATCCAAACAGTATTTTGAGAGGTCGCATTTGAGACGGGCACATTAATGACTTTTTAATTTGAAGGAAAGGTTTTACAGACTGTTTAATTTTTCAAACCCAAAGCTCTTTACCTGAGGCTACAAACGGCCGAGAGGGAGGACCTAAATCGAAATGTAGAAGTTTTTTAATGTGGAGAGCATTTCTGCAGCCTTTATTATTAATGAGCACAGCATTGCTTTCAAAACCAAATAGACCCAGAGGAACAGTTTGAGGATGACTGTACAAAGGGTTACATGAAGAGTGATTATTTCTTATTTCACTTTTTATTTAACGTGCTGAGATACATTCCAAAACATCCCGGGAGTTGAAGGCCAAATATTGGTGAGGTCAGTGACATCATGCACGCAGATGTCTTTAACACAGTTTAAGACTAGACTAAAAACCCAACTCTTCTCCCTGGTTTTTAATTCTAGCTAGACAGGATATTTTGGTGTTTTCTTTTTGTTTTGTTTTTGTTCCTGTGTTAAGCACTTTATGCAGCTTATACTAGTACTATACTACTATATAAATCAAATTTAATTGAATACGTGTCTCTAGTTAGTTAATATAATAATAATAATGAGTGTATGCAACCTAGAAGTCTTTTTTCCTTCTTTTTGCAATCTATAAAACAGGCACAGCTGTTTTAAGTGTCAGGTTTTGTGCTATCCAAATCTGAGGGCCTTTGGAGATCCAATATAAGCCTCTTTTATATTTCTAGGGAGTACAAATAACGATTGGTTTTATCTCAGTTGGAGATCAGGTATCAAAATGTGCTTAGCCCCTGTAGCTGCCAGTCAGGGTTAGCCCAGCACAAACCCCACAACCTCTTATTCCTCTCCTCCTCACAGTCTCAGTTCCAGCTTCCCTCTACTGTTTTGGTCCAGCTGGTGTAGGGAGGAGGGGACAACACATAGACTGTATATAAATGGATATGGTTCCAATATTGGTTCCAAATAGGAAGTGATTATGAGCACGCTTCTGGCTCAATCAACTCTGGCTCCAATTCAAAAACTGTGGCCCCTCTCTCTGTAACTGCTGCCGTCAGGCTCGTCATTTTGGTCCTAAAATGTTCGTATTAACCCGCTCTACATGATCCTGGTATTTTTATTTCGCTACTGTGTCCGTAAGTCAAGATATGAACATTAATAACAGACAAATCAGCTGGCTTTTTTCCCCGAGGTCACTCCCACTGACATTAGCAACAGGTTTGATCGACAGCGTTGCTAAGCGCCCGCCCCCTGCCAAACCAGCGGTGCGGGCGGGAAGGGGCGTTACCTTCAACAGCTTCGCTCCAGATTGGCTCTTTGGTTGCTATGATACTCGCGGTCGGAATTCCAAATAGGGAACTCGGCTCCAAATTGGCCCCTATAACTGCTCCAGCCTCGACGAGCTTCATTTGCCTGGAGCCGAACGCTGTGGGTGACGTCACACTCATTTAGTCCGCTTCTTTCTACAGTCTATGGGACAACAGAAGCCACAGCAGCTAATGCGGTTGGTACTGTTGGACTGTTTTTTCGAGAGCTGCCTTATTGGCCCAAAGTCAACAGTGTGTCCATGTGCGTGGTTTTGAGTGGCTTTAGTGTGCACTGGAATGTACTTAATCTGCCTGCTGTCATAATGCAAATGAGAAACTGTGCTTGTGTGTGGTGGGGGCGCAGGGGTGAAACGGTCTGTTCCCAGTCGCAGCATGCTGGAAAAGAAGGTTAAGACTCCTGCCATATCAGTAGCTTAAGTCCTGGTTTGGTCCTGTCAAAAATATTATGTTCAAGTGAATAGGCATAAGAGAAATGTATAGCTTTAGACAGCGGAGACCTTTCACCAAACAACGCAACTTTAGCCAGAGTGGACGAGCCAAATGACACCATAATGTCAAAGGTCAATTGTCAAAATGTGCAACCTCACCAAAACACTATGTTATTTAACCCTTTAAGGACTGAGCACATTATAGACCATTATCGCTCGCCTAGACTTTTTTTTCTTTTTTTAGCCATAAAAATCATGTTAAAGGAGGTATCAGCGTGTTCTTTTGCCTTTTTTTCACACAACTACCTCTATTTTACATATCCAGCCTTATTTTTCCTTTGATGTGTAATAAGTGTAATACCAGAATAAGTGTAATACCAGTTTAAGTAGAAGAAAAATTATAAAAATAAATGTACCTTTGAAAACATGTCCAAATTATTGATAAACTGATACTTCCACTACTAATGTGAGCGTCCCCAGACTGACGCCTCGGCACTGACCGGGAGAATCCTAGCGACACCTGCGCTCTGATTGGTCGTCTTCGAGGGACAATGTAAGCGCATTACCGTAATGACAGTAACATATTTAAAGAGCCCTATGCGTCTGCTTTGAGAGACGTTTGAAAATGACAGTAACATATTTAAAGAGCCCTATGCGTCTGCTTTGAGATGACGTTTGAATTTACATAACGGCACAATTGGTTGCGGAGTTACGGTAATGGAAAGTCCGCAACTGCGAATCTATTAGCGGCGACAGCATCCGACGCTATAGGGTTAAGGTAACAGCAATCAGCTATGTGGCAGGCAAATGGTCCATATCCATGCACGTAAGCTAGAACAGCAGACACAAAATGCTTCTGGAAAGAGAATGACAAATCAAAAAATAAGTTCTCAACAATAACCTTTAGGATAAAAAGAACACTACAAGATTTTAAGGATCCTGTCAGAGAGAACACAGAAGCGCAAGAAGCGGCAGTCTCACCCCAACCTCAACTTCCGCCCCGGTTTCCCTCAGGGGCATGTCCTCTCTCCTTAGCTCTTCTGTCTGTACACATACTCCCACACATCCAATCACAGCTCAGTCTCCTTCCTGATATGCAAACAACACAGCGATACTTGGACTCATCATTGACATCGATTAATAACCGACTACCTTTGAAAACAATACTGCGATATACACTTTATACAGTCCTACAGCCCTCCTATTTGTATTTTTGGTATGGTCTACCTATTGATACTTTGCAGCTGATGTCATCAACATTCCCTGGGGTTGTAAAGCTAACTGTAGGCACTGCTCTGTCTGAAGCGCTTTTACTCAAGTTAGACTTTAACCAGAGCTTTGTTTTAAGGCAATCTGACCGTAAAGAACTGACTTAGCTGGAACTACAACAGGTGAGCGGAATTGTGTGCTTAAACAAGTCCCTCACACATAAAATTACAGTCACAAGCTAGCTAGCATTAGCCAACAGTCGGTCACTCTCACCTAAACAGGAGCATGAACGCCCGTATCGATCGCAGATTCCTGAAAATGTGTTGTTTAAATCCATTCTGTGTTTTTTTTCTCGTGTTTTCAGAATTTAACACTTTTCTGACAGTGTTTGCGTCTCCATGGTAACCGCTCAACATTCCGCTATATAGACATACATGTAGAACACCCCCAGCGCGATGTGACTGCAAAGTATCTATTGTTCATCTTCTGTATTTACTGACACAGACGTCGTTGGCGTTAATGTTCATAAATTTCCGTGCAAATTTTGATTGATATATAAAAGGCAGACAATGCAGACACAGTATATCGGGCCCTTTGTGCACGTATAACATTTAATTAACCTGATTAATTAATAACAATAAGTTGACTGCAGTAAGACGACAAAACTTGTTAAACAGTTTGGGGCTATAGGAGCTTCAGCACTTAACAAACCCTCCCCCTCCTCCTCCGACAGTTAAAAGTACAATAGCGTGGTCAGATCTTTAAATAGAACAACAGTTAATTAGATTGAAAGATTAATTAACAACTTATCTAATCCATCAAAGGGCTAAAGATAACTATCTAATTAACAATGCCAGTGAAGAAGTGTGGCAAAGTTTGTCCAACATAAAAGTCTTCCATTAGCGAGAGAGGCTCGTTATCTAAAGCATCTATTGTTCTCTGATGCCGTTCTCAATCACTGGACTTCACTCTTCACTCACACATATCTGCCCAGGAAGTTTATTGATTATCCGAGTTCATACAAGAGCTGTTCTTAATGCGTTTGCTTTCATGTCTTTCCTTTGTTGCTAGCCCTGCCATGCACCATATTGCAAATTGATCCATCCATCCCAACTACCCCTTTGTACCCTTGGCCCCTCCGCATGTTGTCTTTGCTTTCACTCACTCCTGTCACTTTGCGGATGGCATCGGCATGGCTAAACACCGGCGGTTGATTACAGAGGGAGATCCACGCCTGGCTGGACGCATTGATGAGCTCCTTCAGGTTTGATGATGTAGCCAATAAATGGACACTTCTGATTATCTGACCCCACGCCCCTCGCTGTAACAACAAACCCCCCCTCCTTCCCCCTTCCTCTCCTCTTTACACCTCTTCACTCGATCGTCCCTCTCAGGTGACTAGATTTGAAATGAGGTCATGCTAGCGCGGATACAAACAAGGTTGAAGAGAAGGGTGTCCTGTCCTTCAAAGTGAAAGGAGAACGTCTACTATTACACGCAGGCAGTGAGGTTCGTTTAAACTACTGACTCGAGTTTTAATGGTTATTACTGCATTTCTTACTCTGATTGGGAGTTCAGTCACATCCCTGGATTATGCAGCCTTTGTTGAGTTTACAATTTAGGATTTTTTGAGATTTTTTCATTTTTCCTTTCAGATCATGCCTCCGTATCAGCTACCCTACTGTTCTTAGATGAATGCCTAACCCCACTCTTGCATCCTTTTTTTTTTTTTAACTATTGATTCATAAATAATTAAAATAAATATAATTTGCAGAATACAGAAAAAAAAACACTTAAAGGCTCCATATTACTTAAAATAGATTCTTGTGAGCTTTAAGATATGTTATAATGTTGTTTCCTCATCAAAAACATACCTGGAGATGTGTTTTGTTTCATTCACACATGTTTGATTAATCCTTTATTATTAGTCTGTCTACATCTCCAAAGCTCAAAATGCTCCGTTCCACCTTGTGATGTCATGAAGCGGTAGTTTTCAAGTTAACAGCTACCTTTTACTTTTTGTTTAGTTGATATTGGCAATTCCAGGGCTGAAATCATCCAAGTGATTCTAGTGAAAGTCTGTGGAGTCTAAAAACACAGTGGAGTACTTCCTGTATTAAACATGACATCACAAGGTGAAACAGAGTGTTTTCAGTTTGAGAGAACACAGCCTAATTATGCAGGGTTTGTGTGTTAAACGTGTGTGAATGAAACAAAACACAAATCCAGGTATGTTTTAGATGAAAACAACATTATAACAGATCACAAAATAATGTAATATGGGCCCTTTAATTTCAATACCCCTTGAATAATGTTCATTTGAGACTTTGTTTGCATCCAAGTAAACTTGGAAGTAGTTAAATCTATGACAGCTTGTCTAATGCACTGGCCACTAATGATACCTAGCAGTGCATTTCATAAAGTTTGTAATGTTTTAAAGCAAAGAAGTTTTACCCAAGTTGCAAAACCTGTCCCTTTAGGCTCTGAATGGACCACAACTTCCAAGACAGGCTTCGAATAATACTTTTAGACTTGCCCTGAAAAACTTGGCAGGAATTTGGAACGGAATCTGTAGTCTTTTTGACGTGCCTCCGGTCCAGGACTCCCTCCACTCGGCTTAAGACAAGGGGATGTGCCTGTAATTAAGATTGGACACTTTGCATCCCCCATACACAAAAAAACATGCGCATTTTCCCAAAGCTGCTGTTGTCAAGGCGATGTCAAGACGATGCAAATGTGGAAGATGAAATTTTGTGCGGGGAGTTGTTTTCAGCAGTAAATGTATTTGGGGGGAGGGGTAATAAGGGGACGGGGGACTGCGGCACAATCATCTTGATTTCTTGTGTTGAACGATTACATGCCATGCTAATTGCTAGCAGAGGGATCTTTAATAAATATTTCATTCGGCACAGCATCATTACTGCCTAATGTCGTTATTAATCTCCGCCGGTAATTTCCACTCAGGAGAAGGCTTCTTTGTGAGGGGAAAAGCAGTGTTTGGGCCCCTAAAGAGAGAAAGGGAGGGAGGAGAACGAGGAGTAAGACTGTGGATTGATGTACTAGAAGTTTAGAGAAGATGCTGAAAAATGGCTAGAAGAAGGACAATAGAAAGTGCACGGAATTAGTTGATTTATGCACATAATTTATAATAAAGTGGACGATTCATTCAGGACATAAATCAACAATAACAGCCCTGTATAACTGTTAGAAAGAACGAATGAGCCATCAAGACTCATCGCCAAAACAACCCACAAACACACCAATCACGGGTTCACGTGAGTATCAGAAAAACACAGATTTAAGTTGATTTGGAATCAGCTCAAAATAGAAAACACAGGAAGTCAATTTGAACAGGATTTGAAGAAAACTTTTGAAAATGTAAGCTATTTTCAAGCAGCCAAAAATAAGTCAAGGGTGCCTAAAATGATCCCTACAGAATTTGCAGAATAACCACTGTGCATGGCCCTATAGCATGTTGTGCAATCCATCTCTTTCTTCATGCACTTTAAGACATTAAGAAGGCGTGAAAATGGTAGCAAGCCAAGCCTTGGGCAAATAACAAATAGCATTAGCTCTATCTATCTGGGCCTGCAGCGATGCTATAGCCAACTGCTATCACACTGGCTTCTTCACACACATTCTCCACAGCATCAGTGCTTTTTAAAGAAAAATTCAATCTTGAGTAATAAGTGCATTTGAGACGGAGCTGCAAACCAAAGGCAAATCCCAATCCATGTTGGTTTTATCGGACATTGTATTTCATGGCAGTATTCCAAACTTTTATGAGAATAGGTTATGAATGATTACCAGAAAAATGATTATACGCTTTGCATGATGTTTCAATAACACATCCATCATGCCGGGCCATTGGCAGTGACAGTGGAGGGGGAATGGGATGGAGAGATGAATGAAAAGACGAGAAGAGGATCTGATTTACTGACATACAATAAAATAAGTCTTAAACATCTATCTGTCAAGGCTCCCCTCTCCCCTTCAGTCTCTGTACACACAAACACACACACCCAGATGGAGCAGACACACAGCGATGGCATTGCCCTGAAAGAAAATAGAGCTGTGTGTACCATCCAATTATCTGTCAAGGGTGAATAATGGCCCCAATAATATATTCACATTGCCGTTGCCGATCAATTTTTAATCAAGCTGAGAAATATGGAGGAAGTGCAGCTAAAATGACCCACCAGGAACTCTCCCATAATGCCTCAGTACAGGAGTCTCTAATTTTGCACCAATCAAATTACCCACTCCCCAGCGAGCCCCCCTCTAATGTTCTTACAGCTCAGCAGCCAGCAGTGCAGCCTACTATTGTCTTATTACAGACTGCCACAACAGAGCCCATATCAACGTCTCCGCAGGCTCTCACTTTTATAAGGCCAGAGGTCAGGGGTCATTCGCTCTTAAAGGAACATTTGCTAATAATTAAGTGATTAGCTGGTTAATGGGTGCTGGGCTGTTTAGTAAAAGGAGAACCAAGTTGTTTTGTGTTACGGCTGAATAAATATAACATTGAAAGAAATTGGACATGTTCATCATAAATTATTAGACAAAAGGAAAAGGCTGAGGGTTTATTTTTAACACATTTGTAGTTTGCGCAAACAAAAATATACAAATAAAAAACAGCTGGGGAAAAAAACGACCCATTCAATTGTTTCCGTTTCTGCTTTATAAAGACCTCAAAATCTGCGCAAAATACTTTTACTTCTTACTTTTTAGTCTTCAAGTACATTTTTAAACAGGTACTTTAATACTTTTACTTAAAGGGCCCATATTAACCCATTTCTGATTATGTTCATATTAACCCATTTCTGATCTATGTTATATTGTTTCCTCATCGCAAACAGACCTGGAGTTGTGCTTTGTTTCGTTCACACATGTTTAACACACAAACCCTGCATATTTAAGATGAGTTCTTCTGTCACGGAAAACACTCCGTTCCACCTTGTGATGTCATGTGGTAATACAGGAAGTACTCCACTGTGTTTTTAAACTCCATACACCTTCACAAGAATCATTTGGATAATTTCAGTCCTGGAATTGCCAATCTCTACTGAACTAAAGGTAAAAGGAGCTGTTAACTTGAAAACTACCGCTTCATGACATCACAAGGTGGAACAGAGCGTTTTGAGCTTTGGAGATGTAGACACAGAATAAAGGGTTACTCAAACATGTGTTTTTGAGAAGGTAACAACATTCTAACATGGCTAAAAGCTCACAGAGTCAATTTTATGTAATATAGAACCTTTAAGCAGATTTTTTCATGTGGTACTTTTACTTGAGTATATTTTTGCTCCAGTATCTGTACTTTCACTTAAGTAACAAAATTGAGTACTTCTTCCACTCTGGGCTCTAACAATACTCAACTATGTGTTGAACAGTACATTGAAAAAATATTGTGTGCATTGGATTTTTCATTATGCGCTCGCTTCAATCCACCAGTGTGAAGATTTAACAGGGGGTCCGCTTTGTGTGAACCCTCCTATATAATGCCCCCCCCACGAGGGCTCAAACAAGTCACCGCGGGGCCGGACCAATCTGCAATGAAAGCTTTCCTATTTGTAATAAACCCGGCTCTCTCCAAAGAGCAATCCTTGGGAGAATCCAGTATCTCCTTCTCGCCATAACAACAGCATCAGTAAAACAAATGAGCAGGTAGGTAATTGCAGACAAACAAAAATTACATTTCCAATAACGGATCTTGTCTTTAAGCTCCCAGAAGCCCCCGGCCCTCCTCAAGTGTTTAACAGCCTTAATATACCTTCTCATCAACCTTTCCTTTGAGAAGTCACAGGAGAGAGGCTATCAAAGCACAACTCCAGCTCATCCACGGTGAAACGCTTCTGCAACGAGAGAACGCGCAGATACGTTTATTTGTATATGACAGTGAAAATGATTAAAAATAATACAAATGCTGGTTGTTGTTTTGGTAGTTCAGTTGGTAGAGTGTTTATCCACTGATACGAACGTTGGTGGTTTGAATCTCGCTCTCGACTATGGATGGGACAATTAACAATAATATCGCTTATCGTGATATAAAGGGTCGATAATAATCGTTTGTGGGACATTTTATATAATCGTGATAATCGCCAGCAAAGATAATCGCCATTTTATCTCCAGAATGTGCAAAAAAACTCTACTTATTCACAGGGGAGTCAACGGGGGGGACAAAGAAGTCTGTTGTCCGGTTTGTTGGTTTAGGGGCCCAGAATTGGACTCTCTTCCTATTAATTTGTATTAGATGGGGGCCCATTTGAGACTTCTTGCCCCTGGTCCTCAAGTTTCAGTTGACGGCCCTGCTCATCCAGAATATTCTCCGCTAGCTCATAGTTGTTTTCACTGATAACAAAGTACTATAACAGTTCTTTAAACATGGAAACATGGATTAAAATTATAATTATTCATATCCATAACATTTTAAACTGTCAGAAACTTTAATAATTATCGTGATATAATCATTAATTGCAATTATTTTGGCCATGATAATTGTGACACCAAATTTCAGTATCGTCCCATGCCTGCTCTCGACATAAAAATAAATAAATACATAAATAAAACGTTAAGAGAGCGGCAAATCTACTGGCCCACAAGTTGACGGTTCGATTCCAGCTCCCACAGATGAATGCCGTTGTTGTATCTTTGGGCAAGACAAATAAAAATACAAATCTGTCAATTGGACAAAAAGTTGACAGATTTGGATTTTTTTTTTACTATGGATCATACCTGGACGACTGCGGGATTACGCAGACTTGGGCAAGACGCTTAAACTGCCTTCCCAGTGTCTGTGTACACTGGTGTATGAACGTGTGTGTGAATGGGTGAGCGGTTCCTTGATGTAAAGTGCTTTGAGCGCCTTGAAGGTGGAAAAGTGCTATATAAAAATGTGACCGTTTACCATACCATCATTCCCTGTTTATTTTCTTATTTTAGGGCCAAACCAAAATGTCCCCCAAATGCCCTTTTTACATTTTCCTGCACTCATTGGTCAAAGCTATTCTTAGCCATAGCGTCACTTTTCAAAAAGCTTTGGATAAAAGTAGATTTAGTTATTTGGCCAACGTCTCACGTCAACTCTTAAGATACAATCAGCATGACATAACCAGATTCACATCTTTGGCCTTGATCCCGAACATCATTTGTAAGAGACATTAAAGCCAAACAATGAATTGATAAGTACAAGCAAACTCGAGCCCTGACACAAGTGGGAGTGTATATTTCAGACACAAAGAAAGAATTCCTCAAAGTACAGTGGGAGCCGTCTATTCCCTGCAGCGCTCAGATCAAATCACTGTTTATCTGATGGGGCGCCTGACATTAGCCCAAACCAAAAGGTCCCTGCACGGCTTCCTCTTATCAAACCAAGCCAACAGTGAACTCCACGGCGCCCCCCTCCTCACTGGGGGAAATTGATTAGTGCCGGAGGCCAAACTGCAGTTAAGTCCACACAGCCCTGTTCATTCCATTATGTGCACGGGCCTAGTGCTATCCACCGTTCTGACTCATAGATGGGAGATATTAGTGGATCATGTGGGATGATGGAGAGTGTAAATGCAGGGTCGAGGGTTCAGTGACCTCAGCGGGCGACAAACAACCAATTTTAACAAGAGATCACTCGAGTTCAGCTCAGACATAGAAAAACCAAAGCACATTTTTTTAGTGGTTAGGTCAGGATATAGTAAAAACTTCAAAAAATACAATACAGACATCATCAAAGCCCCCAAAAGTATGTTGTAAACCTGCCTACAACCCCCAATTAGAGATCGACCAATGTTTTTTTTCATTCCGATGCCGATTGTTTAGAATACAGAGCAACTGATTCCCGTTAAGCTCTGCCGATATTTCTGGGCCAATATGTAGGGCGGATTTTGATTATTCGTCATTTAAACTGACTATAAACTCCCCCCAAACCCTACGAGAGAGCTGTGTAGTCACCTTTTGTGCAGCTATCTTTTTGTATTAAAGCATTAAAATAAAGCTCTGTGTGTATTTTTTTAGGCAGCAGATTGACCAAAACAAAATATCGGCTCATGGAGATTTAAGGCCAAGAGCCGATGTGCTAAAAAGGTATATATGCTAACCCTATATATGTCTATCTCTATGCCCAATGGTCTAAAATTATAGCAAAGTATCAGTATAATTAAGATACTTTATTACTTTCCACAAGTGGCTGCATGAAAATAAAAGATATGCACATTAGCCAAGGTTTGCAATTCTGTTTTTCAGACAAATGGAGTAGAACAAACAGTGTGAGCTGAGACTGCGAGCTGAGTATCACGTCGTTTCAGGGCATTTCTGTCAGCGCTACTTTCTGATTTCACTTCCTCCGCAGCCTCTTCAAAACTTTAAGGCTCTGACAATTGTGACGTATAAACACTCAGAGGAGACCACAAGAAAGTCCCTGAGATATTTAAACGATTAATTCCTGCAACACGTCCTCTTCCTCTCTGCTCGTCTCCAGACCTCTTTCGTGGCAGAACAAACAATCCTCAACATACCTTTCTTATTTCATCAAAGCATCTCCACTCACAGGATCCCAGACCTGCAAGTTCACACACAACTCCCCAGAAAACCAACCCAGCAGTGTTCAAACTGCTGGAGGCACTTTATTCTCCCATTAAGACTTGTCAAGGACCTGACAAGTCTAAACACTGTTGTAGCAGCATACAGGAAATTAAAACTGCTTTCGAAATCAAGTGTATTCCTTCAAAAACAGTTGTGTGGTGGTTTGTGTTGGGAGCTCAGACACTTTAGGGGAAAGCATAAAAAGATTTGTATTATTAAATTACGTTTTGTGCTTTACAGTAGTATTTCCATAAAGGTCCTATATTACATAAAATGGATTATTGTGAGTTTTTAGCCGTGTTATAATGTTGTTACCTCCTCAAAAACAGACCCGGAGTTGAGTTTTGTTTCATTCACACATGTCTGAGTAACACTTTATTATTAGTCTGTCTACATGTCCAAACCTCAAGATGCTCTGTTCCACCTTGTGATGTCATGAAGCGGTAGTTTTCATGTCAACAGCTCCTTTTACATTTAGTTCAGTAGAGACTGGTAATCCAGGGCAGAAATCATCCAAATGATTCTTGTGAAGGTGTGTGGAGGGTAAACACACAGTGGAGCACTTCCTGTATTACCACATGACATCACAAGGTGGAACAGAGTGTTTTCAGTTTGAGAGAAGAACTCAGCCTAAATATGCAGGGTTTGTTTGTTAGAATGTGTGAATGAAACAAAACACAACTCCAGGTCTGTTTGCGACGAGGAAACAACATTATAACATAGATCTGAAAACAGCGCAATATGGGCCCTTCAAACAATCCTCGAGTTCAGCCTCTTTTAATATTACTGGATATTATTACAGTATAGAACAACAAAAGAGACTAATTGAAAGTGGGCCATATTGTTTTGGTGTTCAGTAGAAGCACACACAGCCCACAGGCCACACCCTCTCTGCTCCACTGATGTGCTTTTCATGTTAACACTTTGCAGAGCCATAGGTACATTGTGTGGCTTCCCGCCATACACAGCCCATCCGAGCCCATTTAGGATGTTTTTATGGGATAACATTGGTTTTATTTTTCTATGAAACTTTTATACTTTTGTGTTTCCCTGATGCAAGATATTTTTCCCTCTACTGCTTCCACTTTTGTGTCCTTTGGATAATGTATTTATTTTTTTTGTCTTGAGACTAGTCTGCTTTGGTCTCCTACGTAAAGGAAACTTACAGTGGGTTTTCACTGTATTTATACTAAACAAGCGATGCAATTGATTATTTTATCAATTGTCTTGCTCATGTTTTGTCCATAATTAAAATATACTAAAATCTTCATCTGAAAATTACACTCTTCTGTTTAAGTAGGGCTCCTTGTTTTTTGTAGATCCACAGAAAACACAGCTCAGGCTCGATGCAGTAGAAGCAACGCAGTTATTGTACCACTGTTGAGTTGTACAGTGTGGCTAACGTGTGGTCTGTATGACTCTGATCTGACTGTTGATTTAAATGCAAACATGAGCAGAAGAGCTTTGAACCCGTGGTGCCGTATCCCATCTGACATCCCGCAGGCTCAGGCATTGATCCCCCCCAAAATGGACATTGATCAGATTGGTGTTTGAACACGCGTCCTCAGCGAACACGAGCAAAGGGTCAGCACTAGATCCGTGTTGGGCTCAGGTCTTTTGTTATAGGAATCAATGGGCTCGAAGTCAAAAGAGGCCTGTCCAATGAGGTCATGTGAAAAGTACTTACATGTCTGACTTCAATATGTTATTATCCTCTCCTCGCTTTAAATAGGCATTCGACCAGGACTCCAACAACACTGGTCACACTGGTAAAAAAAAAAACAAAAAAAACATGGTGAATACAAGTGATAGGATGAACCTAGTCCAATCTATGGAAATGTTACAGCATTGAAATCAATTGGTATAAAACAACTTCTGCTCACCCGTTTGTGGGTTTAAGTTGGGGCATAGTCTCTTCCATCTATTGCCACAAGTTCACGCCACTCATCTGACCTGAAAGAAAAGCCTGAAAATTAAACTTGAGTGTTATTCGGGAAAAGACTATTCCACCTACAGCCGTAGCAGTTCTGACACGGTAAAAACGTCCGTTAGGCAGCTAATGCTCAGTGTTCAACTTATATATTTAAATTTTATTCAAAAGCTGAAAGCCACAAAAGAATACTGCAGATGAACAACAGTGCAAAAAGTATATCGACAAAGAAAAGTGATAAGGTAAGCAGCTTCTGAAGTAAAAAGTGCAGAAGAGAAGAGGAAGGAGAGGTGAGAGCTGAAGGCTTTGGCAGGGCCCGAGCAGGCCATAAGCAGACCAGTGCTAAAGGGCCCAGGACAAGTGTTGCTATGTCCCCCTGAAACCGCCGAGGCCACTGGGTAATGAATAAATAAACACCCCCTCCAACCATGTAGCTTCTTCCTCTTCCTGCTCTGCGCGCTGCCAGCCGGTGCACACACACACACACACACACACGCACACACACACACTGGAGCAGCATAGACAAATAAACAATAGACACAAATGCATATATGCATGATTGCCATGAGTCTGAAAAGTAAGGCAGAGCTGAGCAGATGTTGTGAGGAGGAGCAGGTTGTGTAGACTTCACTGTTCATGAGTGACTTTTGTTTGGCCCGTTCGCATTCACACCAGACAGTTTGGAGACATTTGGCAACAAGTCCAGATTCAGAGCTCGCTCCCTCTCCCCGGTCATGTCCAGTAAGAGCTGCAGGAGACAAGAAACTACACAAACGCTGTCGCTTATCTCCCGGCCTAACGGTGGAAACTCAGTCAAAACTTCACTTTTTCCACTCTACTTTTGGCATCAAATCTCATGTGAAATTACAACCATGCCATTCATCAAAGTCAAACACAGCAGTACCTGAATATAAAGCTGAAATCAACTCGTCGCCATTAGTATAAAAGTTCAATATACTATACGTTTTGATGATTGTTTGACAGTAATAACGACAACTATAATAACTTTCACAAAGATACAAATTTGATCCAGTATCGTGCCTAAAATCTAAAAAACTAAACTCATCGATTCTCCACAGCTCAAACTAATGATGAAACGGTCAGCAGTTGTTATCCCTCACACATCACCGCTGTTATTGCTCAGTCCAACCTTGACCTGCTGCTGGCTGTAAATCACCGTGAGGCCGGCTGGCACCTCATTCTGCTGTCCAGAGCTGCAGCCCCATCAGGCGCCATTACACCTCTGAGATGGAGAGGATAACAAGGCAAACAAACACTATCTGAATCACTGTGTCCCAACCAGAGGTACTGGGAATACTGAATATTTCAAAAATGTTATGAATTTGACATAATTATTGAATGAGGATGGTCTTTAAAAGCAGACGTTTTACACATGCGTGAGAGGGAGACGTCAGCAGTTAGCACAGATCACATGAGACAAAAGGCTCTGGAAAGACTGTGTATTAAGATGTTCATTTTAGGTGCTTTACAAAAGTCTTGAATGAATAATATATGGTTTTAAAAGCAAATACATATACAGTAATAAAGGGTTCATTCTGAGAAGTATCACTAATGATCCTATGTGTTTTTTTAGTCCTTGACATTCTTTAGGTCACAGCTACAATAAAATAAACCATTAAAAATAGAGAAACACCAACATATCAGTTGGGCGATATATCGAGCCGATATTTGGACTTTTTAGCTATTGGTATCGACTTTAAATCTACAGCAGTTTTGGTCGATCTGCTGCCTAAAAGAAAACAAACAAAGCTTTATATTAACAGTTTAATACAAAAAGACAGCTGCACAAACGTGACACAGCTCTTTTAAAAGTTTGCGGTGAAAAAGGGATGTGGGTGAGTTTACAGTGAATTTAAATAACAGAGATAATTGAAATCGGCCCAACATATCGGCAGAGTTAATCGGCCATAGGTTGCGCTGGATTCTAAATAATCGGTATCAGCACTGGCCGTGAAAAATACAAAAAATATATCGGTCAAGCTCTAATTAAAAAGACAAATAGGTTGCTCAGAACAACCCACAGTCAGTACTACCGAGATAAAGACGGTGTACTGAAAGTTAGCCTGACTTTAACCTTGGAGGCAGGCCGTAGGCTCTAGGGGAGGCGTCTGTATGCAGCACATGTATGTCCGACTGCTGTACGCTTTATGTGGATGCAAATGAGCAGTGTGGGTTTGAACGTGTGTGTGTGATCATGGTGCTCCCCGTGCGGCTCCGCTCACACAGGGCCCACGGGACTCATATGCCTCCCTCTTATTAATTCATCAGGCTTAACCACGCAGCACTTTATGGCTCTGTTTGCACTGAAAACTACCATACACCCAAAAGTCTAGGCCTCGTGCCCCTCGAAGTCTTCAGCCGTTGATCCAGGTGTTTTTAAGCAGCAGCCGTGACGGGATGTTCAGGTTCTGTAGGTTTAAATGGGAGGTCGTTTTCGTTTGCTCTGCTGAAGCTGTGCTATGGCGTATTTTTTACTTTTTCTGCATCCAGAAATAGGCTACTGGGATATGATGAGAAGATTACATTTTACAGATAATGGCTTCTTATGGGCTGAACATTTTTTTCTCCATATTCCCCATCTCAATTTCTATAGTTTGTCTTATTAAAAACAAATAAATATTACTTTCAATATGAATTCCCTGAACATTAAGAAAAAAGTTTTAATCAATGCCATTTAACCCAAAATAGTCGCATTTCTTCTCCCAAATGCTAAAGTCTGCTCCAAACCACATGCCACATAAAAAGACCCAAGCTGATTACTAATGATTAGAAATGACAAAATCTCGTTTTCGATTAAAATTCCACTGATTGCAAAGCCCTGTAGGAGCTGGTTCTATTTAGTTCAGAAAATTGACAAAATTATTAAATTCTGTAACACTACCAGACTGGGCCAAACACATGTATTTCAAAACAGGGCTCTCCAATGTACGTGTAGGTCCAGTTACAGGGACTCTTTACTTTTAAACAAAACAATCTTATCAAATAAACTTTATTTAAATAACCCCAGAGTCCAGACTTCATCCACTTTGTTACGTCTGTTTTTCTAAGTCCCACTGGGGAAACTTTGAAAACTGGATTGTGTTAAAAATAAACCCTTTTGAGGCTAAGAGATTTTAAACTTTGGAGTAAAAAAGATAATCTAAGAATCTATCAATTCCCTCCACGTGAATATGTCTTGATTGCCATGTCTAAACCAATTGCCATCAAAGACACAAAGAGGAGAGGCTAGAATGTGGCACATCAGGAGTTTGTGTGTGTGTATTTCCAGGCTCACACTAACCACACAAAGTACACAGTCTACGGTACACGCTAACTTTTCAAACAAAGAGAAAGAAAAATACATAAATGAGGGAATGCAAGTCTTAAAACACCGTAGCATATTTTAGTAGAGTATAAATGCTACTATATTCACTTTGTCAAAACACCAGTAATACACGTAAAGGGGATAAGAATAGAACATAGAATAAAACAGAAAAAAGATATTTAGAAAAATGTAATCTTGTTTTATTATTGATTCACTTTACTATACTGTCTGCTCAAAGAGTTGTGCACTTCCACGAGGAATGTTTCTGGTCCAATCTAGCTTACAACTAAGTGTATACTGCCCCCTAGTGGAGATAAAGGTTATAACATGTAAAACGCTTCTCATTCATTGCTCTTGGGGCTGTGATGTGTTACAATAGACTTTGATCTGAAATAGTTAGTTGTATGCACCAGGACTTTCCACTTTCTGCAGCTCCCCCTTCTTTCTTTCTTTCTTTCTTTCTTTATCTTTATTTATACAGGGGAACCCAGTGACAACACTCAGGCGCTCTTTGTCATAGGCGCCCTGTTTAAACTATAATATAAGCAGAAAAACAAGCAAAACAAACAAGTCTACAAGTCCAAATAAAACATTAAAAACAGGAGCAGGTGGTTGTATACAAGTTTGATTGTAGTTGCACTGTATTTGTCTCGTGACTTCCTTAAACTATGCCACACTTCTAAGGCCTTTGCACATTCAGATCTGTCCACACATCAGTCAGAAGCTCCGTGCGTCGTCACAGTAGCGTTATTATCATTTTTTTACCTTTGAGAGAAGACACATTCTCAGAAGTGTTGACAATTCTCTTGTTATCGTGGATGTCAGATTTCCCACTGCGGAGTCTCACTGCAACACAACGATTGACAATGTTTGAAAATGTTTGAAATACAAGAGACAGAACACCAGGCACACGTCAAGTATGGGCTTTGGAGGAGGAAATTACTGAGGAATACTGACTGAAATTAGACTGCACAATATGAGGAAGACTTATAGTAAACTATCAAAATATTCAAGGTTTGATGCACCTGTCACGATAACACATTTTGAGAAATATTGCGATAAACGATAATACTGAAACTACTGTATGCCACTGTCACAAACCAGAATAATCCCAGTAAACCAGTTTTAAATATACAGCGTCATTAAAAAGACCTGAGCTGCAACGGATAAATAGCAGAAGGAACCAAAATTATCCATTTAAATATACAGCGTCATTAAAAAGACCTGAGCTGCAACGGATAAATAGCAGAAGGAACCAATAATTATCCATAGAAGTTATTTATTCTACAGCTCAAATCTTACATTATTACATAAAAATGGCAAAAATCTCCCCACTTTCGCAAAGAAATTGTACACACGATAAATACTGAGCCCTAAAATATATTGTTTTCATATACATATAGTAATTATAATGTCAGGCCTAATGTTTGATCAGTGTTTCTCAAACTGAGGTACTGGTACCACTGGTGTTTGTTTACACGTTGTCGTCCTTTGGGTCAGTCCTTGTTTTGATCAAACTAATATAGCAATTAACAAACTAATATAGACCTGGTTTAGTTATGAGGGAGTTCGAAGGCCAAATATTTCCTCAGGTCGTATTTGGTGTGAAACGTTTGAGAACCACTTTGCTAGATATTCCAATATTAACATTTCTCTCCAACTACAACTAATACTAGGATAAATAAGGAATAAAAAGGGATCAAAAAAAGGTCTTATATTACACTAAATGGATTATTATGAGCTTTAAGCCATGTTAAAATGTTGTTACAGCCTCAAAAACATACCTGGAGTTGTGTTTTTTTCACTCACTTGAAAACTACCACTACGTGACATCACAAAGTGGAACAGAGCATTTTGAGCTTTGGAGATGTAGACAGACTAATAATAAAGGGTTACTCAAACGTGTGAATGAAACAAATGTCATGAAGCGGTAGTTTTCAAGTTAACAGCTTTTTTTTTATCTTTAGTTCAGTAGAGATTGGAAATTCCAGGGCTGAAATCATCCAATTCTAGTGAAGGTGTGAGAGTGGAGCACTTCCTGTATTACCACATGACATCACAACGTGGAACAGAGCGTTTTCAGTTTTAGAGAAGAACACAGCCTAAATACGCAGGGTTTGTGTGTTGAACATGTGTGAATGAAACAAAACACAACTCCAGATATGTTTTTGACGAGGAAACGTTATAACATAGGTCAGAAAATAGCGTAATATGGGTCCTTTAAAACAAACTACTATATCCCAATATATATAAGGATCTTCGGGGGAAAAAAATACCGTAATGTTATTCCAGTTGCATTTATTCATTGCGTAAGAGGTGTGATCATTCTGCATTATATGTGGTCTGATCGCTGCACGTCACTGTTAATTCTAGGCAGACGGGGACATATTCATTAATGTAATCAATAGGCGTCTCTTACTTTACTCTTCCTTCACTTTTTTCTTTCAGGATAACAAATCATCTGCCTTTTCTGACCTCCCCCCCTCTTCTCTCACACCATTTAGTTTCATGTCCTCTTTCAACACATCTATAAATCCTACACTTCCTCTTGCCCTCCTGCCTATTCTAAACCGTTCTTCTATCTTTTCCCTACCTCTCCCGCTGCTTCACACACAAACCACTTTAGTCGGGCTTTTTTAAACTTTATCCCCAAAATATGAGCTGTATATCGCTGTCAAAAACCCAATTTAAAAAAAAAAAGATATTAATTAAAGCATATTAAGAAGTTTGTTGATGATGGAGCTGTTTTTTCATAGACACAAACATCTTAAATCACTATTCTTTTGCTGCCGTGGGCCACATCACTTAATGCGTTTTCCTCCCGGGAGCCTTTCTTGGCAAATGGAGTTGTTTATTTGACTGCGGCCTCTACTGCAGCCGCTTTCTCTAATTAAAAAGTGGCAAAAACATTGAGGACTCTGCATTTTATTTAACGGCTAATTGTGCTGACGCCAGGGACATGATTTTATACATTCTCTTCTCAAGATCACGCGTAGCCTATGGACCAGCGTGTTTCTCCGACTGGTGGGGTGAATTTTAAACAGTCGCAAGTTAATCAAGAGGATGCAGTGGGAATATGACAATGACTCTTAAGACTGGAGGACGTGCGTGTGCTTAACGTCGAGTTCCCATTAGACGCAGCGGAATAATTGCCTTGTTTACTAACAGGTGTTTTTCATCTAGGTACAAAAATGAAGCGTTCTTGTTTGTAGAGGCGCTTGGGGCTTGTCAGGTCTGAAATGTAATGAGGTGTCTAATCAACAGTTCATGTGATTCGAACTGAGTGACGGGTAAAATAAGATCCAATAAATGATTATACTGTTATAAAGCACTGAGTCTATTTTTTATTTTGTATCATATATTTATCATTTTAAGTTTTAGGCTACTATAGGGCCAGACAGCTTTAAAAGGGGAGCTTTAAGTGGAGACACTACAGTTTGGTTTTGGTCAGTTTGGTCTCTTAACGTACAAGATTTCATGTGGAAACAACAAAACTATCCACTCTGCACTGAAAGATTTTTGTTTTAATATTTGCCTCCATAGAGTTATATGGGACACTAAATCCAAGGGCTGTTTTCTCAAAATGCATTTTTCCCCCATAGAGTCATAAGGATCAGCCCTTAATGTAGCACCTACACACATCAAAATGTACAATCTTGTACTTAATAAGATTTTGACAAAACATACAGAAGGATTCGTTGATATAAAATTCCAAATTTGATTCGTCAAAGTTTTGACTCAAAAAAAATGAGGCGAAATTTGAATTTTTAGGCACATTTTCAGTCAGATCTAGTTTACTCAAATACTACATAAGATATCTAAAATCCCCTCTGTATATTTTTTAATATCTAATGAGACAACAAAAAGAAGTAAGAACTTTAAACCTGGCTCTTTTCATGTTTCTGTTTTGAATGTCCCAAAAATGTCCATTTGAGCTGTTTTTACACATAAATTACCTAAGTTATTATATGAAAACATTCCATGTTTAGTGAGCATAATGTGCAGAAGTGGGCCTATTGACCATAAAGCCATAAACATGTGCAATGATTGCACATGTTTATACATCTCAGCTTCTCTCACCCAAGTGTTGGACATGAAGCTGCAATTCTCCTCTTTGCCACTAGTTGCCAGTATTTCAAAACAAAATGCAGATCACGTCCATCACGTTACAGGACTCGCCAACGGAAGGCTGTTAATTCTTGTTTTCACAGTCTGTTGGTTCTATTAAAATAACGCATAATAACGTGTAAGGTAGTCTAAATATTACATCACGTGATAAATCCCAAATGATTTTAGTTTAGGCTAAATTAGCATCGCTTATCAACACGTGCGCAGTCTCAGTCTCACCTGGCGTCTCTGCGTCCAGCCTCTTTTACGTTGTGTTCATCATCGTCTTTTATGAAGGTAGCGGCATTAGATAATCATTTTACTATTTGCATTCATTTTAAATCAATAACTTCGCTTACACAAGTTACCAGATAAAAAACGCAAGCGCGAGGTAAACCACGCGGAATAATACGCAGCCTGTGCTTTGCCCTGCGCTCATCCAATCAAATCGTTGGCTTTACTGCAGTAAAGTATCCAAACTATGGTCCGGGGGCCAAAAATGGCCCTCAGGCTAATTTTTGTTGGCCCTCAAGCCTCCTTCTGAATTGGCCCAACTTATTATAGGCAGAACTTTTTTACTATAGGCTAAATCTCTGCCACTATAACCACAATAGCATAACACTCCATTGTGATACAGACCGAGAACATTGCTGTTCCAAGCCTTAATAAAGGTATGGGCTTCTATCAAAGCTATGTAAAATGCACCAACGTCAAAGACTCACTGTATTGACACCAGTCTGTGGCCCTTCACTTCAAACATGTTTCAATATGTGGCCCTGCTTTACTGTGTGTGTAGGCCTTTATCTCGTATCTTAATTCATTGTGGGGTTTTTTTTGTTTTGTTTTGTTTTGTTTTTTTGTACAGGTACCAGATGTGACCCCGTGAACATGGTTTACCAAAAACAGGTGAGTAAAAAAATACTTTTTTCTTGAACATTAACTTACATAGGCTACTCTAAAAGGTTAATCATTAGGCCATTGGTTTGTGTATTATGCTTATTTATACTTACATGATACATAGGTCTATAATACACATTACAATTACTACTGCAGTACAGGCCGCTCCTTTGATTAAAGTGTATCATTCTCTACTGGCCTATACTCAAAATATGCATTTTCAAAATGCATTTGCTGACATAAGAATCATATTGACCCCTAAAACTTTGCCTTAATAAAACTCTGCATTTAAACATGTTTATAGCCCAGTACATGTGCCATTGCTCTCCAGAGGCTGCCTATTTTTATGATGTTTACTTTACCCATAATCCAGTTCTGACGCTGTGCATGGCATCTTCTGTGATTGACAAGCGTCTGTTTGTGTTTATCTGCTTAGAAAAACTGAATTTGACTGAAATTATCCCATGAGATATTTACAAGTTTACTGGCTTTTTGAGCTCCTCTTTAATGGCCCCTTCTCCCAACAGTGAACAGGCTGGAGCCCTATCCCATTTACAAAAAGGATTAAAGGGTGTTTTTGTCACTCTTATCTAGCATTTGAGCACTTGATCACAGAGCCATGCCCTAATCCTTACATCGATGCTCCATCAACTCCACTCCTCAACCAATTCACCCTCAAAAGGCCTATTGGGGACAGACCCTTTTCACCCCAGCAACAACACACAATCTAGTTCCTTGTGTAGAGACCACGGCTTTGATAGTTGAAGCCAAACGTCTAATCTTGTCGACTTTTCTTGATGGGTGCAGCCTTACAAAGCATGGTGCAGATTTGTTTTGAAATCTAAGAGGGAGATTACGTGGGGTTGGTTGGTCATGAGAAGGTTTGTTTACAGCAGGCTTTTGACAGAGATGATAAGCTGTTTATGTCAGATCTATCAGGAATAATTGCATGTGTTTGTGCTCCAAAGTGGTGTGGAATAAAACGGCCTGTATCCGTTTCCTAAAAGAGTTACATGATCAGCTTGTGTTTATTGTTTGTAACTTTATTCAGACGACAGCAGAAGTGGGCGAAAGACCTTTAACATGAATATCACAGTTTTCTTTGAGCCACATAACGACATTGATTTGGTCGCCATTGACATACACTTGGAATCTTTATATTGAATTTAAGAGGTAAAGAAAGTCATCTGCTTCTTAAAGTAGTTCACACTTCACTGTAATTGGTTAAATCTACCTGAGATGATCTGCTATTCTCCAAAATAGCAGATCATCTCAGGGATCAGATCACAATTCGATTTTTAAGATTGTCACTGTTTCTTAAGCCCTAAGACACAGTGACACCTTTATTTTTTCGTTTTAATAAAAATATGCAAAATGTAACACACACATTGAGCTAGATAGGCCACACAGGTTGTAGTAGACCATCAAGACTTGCTCCAAATAGTGCAAAGACATCGTGTTGAATACACCTGTCAAATTTCCTGTCTCCACAACGTAGCCTAGATTATTAAATCCAGATCTGTTTTGTTTTTACAGAAGAAATGTTCATACCTAGGACAAGCCTGTCAGAAAATGTACGGTTACGTTTTTGGTGGTGTGGCCTATGGTGAAACATCTACACGACCCTCTACAGTTCGCCCACCAGTCCCACCTTGAAATGGACGACACCATCATCTACCTGCTCCACAGAGTCTACACTCACCTGAACAAGTCGGCCACCACTGTGAGAGTCATGTTCTTTGACTTCTCCTTTGCGTTCGACACCATCAGGCTGGTCCTGGATTGTGGGTTATCTCACTGGAAGACCACAGCATTTATGTCTGACAGCGTCGTCAGCAACACTAGGACTTCGCAGGGGAATGTCCTCTCTCCTTTCCTCTTCACCCTCTACACCACAGACTTCAACTACTGCACCATGTCTTGCCACCTTCAGAAGTTCTCTGATGACTCTGTAGTGGTGAGATGCATCATGATGAGAGGGAGTACAGGACTGTGGGGGACAACTTTGTCTCTTGGAGCGAGAGGAACCACCTTCAGTTCAACGAGACAAAGACCAAGGAACTGGTGGTGAACCTGAGGAGGATCAAAGCTGCAGTGACCTCCATCTCCATCCAGTGGATATGGTGGAGGAGTACAAGTACTTGGGGGGTGTACTTGGACAATAAACTGGACTGGAGCTGGAATGTGGACGCTGTCTACAGGAACGGCCAGAGACGCCTCTACTGAGGAGGCTGAGGTCCTTTGGCATCTGCAGGACAATGTTCAGGATGTTCTACGAGTCTGTGGTGACCAGTGCCATCATGTCTGCTGTGGTCTGCTGGGGCAGCAGTCTGCAATGAGGGACACAAATAGACTCAATAAGATCATCAAAAAGGGGGCCATGTTGTGGGGGAGGAATTGGACTGTCAAGACTCTCCCTCCCACCCACTCCACAATGTGCTGGTCAGCTACAAGAGCTCGTTCAGCCAAAGACTGTTACTACCACATTGCTCCACTGAGAGACAACCCCAACCCTAATCCCACAACCCCACTAACCCCAACCCTAAGCATAACTACTGCAGAGACCATAGACTGTTAGTGCCAGGCTGCTCCACCGAGAGACACAGGAAATCATTCTGTCTCCATCTGCAATACTTCATACCTCACTGTTGTAAAACTGTATGTAGAGATGAAAATATGTTATGAGGGTACTGTATTTTTAGAATTTAAGTTAAAATCCTTATTTTATTTTCACTTGGGGTTTAGTTGACAAAGACTTTACTTCTACTCTACTACTACTACTCTACTACTACTACTCTACTACTATTATTTTTGTTTACATTACTGATATTTACATTTCCTTAACTTTATTTCTGAGCTCTGTTCTTCTGCTGGTCGGCTGCATGTCTGTAACAAAAAGATTTCCCCTTGAGAATGAATAAAAGTCATTCTGATTCTGATTTCTGTTGCGTAACCACGATCTATTCCAGACAGTTTTATCAATATTACTAAATTTATTTGTTGCGAAGAAAAGTGCGAAAAGTAACACTGTTTATATTTTGCAAGTATTCTGCAGTTACTTCCGCCTGGTCTGTGAGTGAAGCTTTTAGTTCAGATTTTGTTGAATGAGTTTGCACGTGGAAACAGACACAACGCAGAGCTCCGACCCCTGCTGCTCACCTGACAGGACTGTACACCGTAGCTTTAGATGAGCAGTAATAGTAGGTGACCGCTGTGAGCTTGTCAGTGGTCAGTGGGGCTTGCGTCCATCATGGGGCAGGGTTTCTCCGTGTTTTATAAAGATGAAAGTGTGTTGTTCCTGCAGTGGATTCTTTAGGAAATGACTGTGGCACACGCTGAGGTCGGAGCCGAGGCCTGGCGACACGGGAACTGTCTGGCTGGAGCCCAAGAGCTGTGTGAGAGGCACTCTGTGTAAATACTCATCACGCGGGGTGGGCAACGGGGGGATATTTTGTCTGGAATAAAGTATTTCATGTTATTTATGTAGTAGCAATTAACCAAATCTTATTTTCAGTCATATCTAATCGTTAATAACAAGCTTGGGTCAGTTAGAGAATCTGCAGCCAGTCGTCTGTCTGCTAAAATCCTCTAAAGGTCCTTCGTGTTTATGCTCAGGAAATTATTATTGACAGCATTTTTTTCCAAGACAAAATAAAATCAAAATTTGTTATTGATCAATATGCGTGGGGAAAAAATCATATTGGTCTGTCCCAATACGCAGTGGTGGAAGAAGTACTCAATTTTGTAAAAGTAAAAGTAAAGCTACCGGAGCAAAAAATACTCAAGTAAAAGTAAAAGTATCCATGCTAAAAATCTACTTAACTAAAAGTATTAAAGTACCTGTTTAAAAATGTACTTTAAGAGTAAAAAGTGAAAGTATTTCGCGCAGATTTTGAGGTCGAATAAAGCTTCAAGATTTGTGCTGAATTTTGTTCAACAGAAACAACTGAATCGATTTTTTTCTAGCTGTTTATTTGTATATTTTTGTTTGCTCAAATTATAAACCTGTTAAAAATAAACCCTCAGCTTTTTCAGCAGGTCTCAAACAAAAAAAAAACTTTTACTTTTCAGTCCAGTTCAAAAATGGAGTGGAGTAGAAAGTACAGATACTGCTCTCAAATGTAGTGAAGTAAAAGTAAAAAGTATCCACTGTAAAATGTACTTAAGTAAAGTACAGATACCTAAAATTTTTACTTAAGTACAGTATTTTACTACTTTTACTTAGTTACGTTCCACCGTGGCTAATATGTAGTATTAAATAGAAAAGGCCATTGCAATGAGAACAAAATAATTAAAATGCAAAATGCTTTTACCAAAATGTGACCCTGCCTCGTATAATAAATAGAGACTTACTTCATACACAACATAATGTCAAATGTACTCGTGCTTGTTGCAGAGATGAGAAACTACAATGAGGACTCGTAATGTGAATGCGCCCGCTCCCACATCAAGAACCACAGACTAAACAGAGCTGACCCCACTGCTGACCTCACCGATGCACAGGTCATTTGTCAGTTTACTTTAAGTTGACACACACTGCACTCTCTCTATGGGAAACAGTACGAGCTGGATACTTTACATTATAAAAGTAATATAGTGGTTCATTCAGGTGAGCGAATATATTCACTTTATATAATAATCTCTGCTTAGCTGTTTGTTGCTTTGTTACTTTTGTTTAAAATGTCCCACTTAACAACTACTGCTGTGCGTCTGCTGCTTCCATTTGTGCCACTTTTGACAGTGTGAACCAAATGGAAATAGAGTCAACTCACTTTTATTCCTTAAGTCTAAAAATGCTTTATATTAAGTCCTATTTTAATTATTTGCTTCTCTAATTTTGATTTTTGAGTCAGCTTTTTTTGTGTCCTTTGTATTGAAAGTCAGGCAACACATGAGCCTTTGTCTCCCTCTACTGGAGATGAAAGTCACATGTTTTTTTTCTTTGGCTCAGGAGACTTAAACCGGTCTGGTCACCCATATCCAAGTGACTCCTGTTTGGCCCCAAAACCCCACAAGGACTGTTAGGGTGACCTCTGACCCTGTCATGCCCAGTGGGGTGACCTCATTTATCACCTGGATGTGAATGTTGTGATAGGGGGGTCATTACCAGAGCTGGGCCCATGTTGATTTTTAAAGGGGTACCTGGTTATGCAGGGGCGCTCTGGGGTATATGGAGTCTTGAATAGGAAGCACTTATGTAGCAGTGCAATAGTTACAGACAGAGTGACGCTGTCTGGGCTGCCGCTGATTGGCTGGGGGCAGGGCTGTACAGAGGTTAGGGGTTCCACCAAAAGGTCTGTGTGAAACCAGGACAATGTGGTTTGAATTAAGGCAAACCAAATGAGCACCTTTTATATTTAAGAGCTTATGTACAAAGACTGAGGCATGATCAAAAGTCAGTTCTAAGTTACCTCAACAATTATTAACATAAAGAAACAAAGAAACAAATATATAAACGTTGTGAATTATACGTACGTGCCAATACAAGGGAAACAGATGGATTTTAGTGTATGCCCCATAATCATTACAATGAGTAGTAACTTTACAGATGATTAATGGGAGGCTGGTTTTGTGTGTATGAACCCATTAACTGTTTATGTGGCCTATACAAGGCAGCTTTGTACAAATTAGCGCTCACACCCCGGGGGTTCACTTCTGTTACATGAGCTGTACAAAGGATATCAACACTGCAGACGCACAACATGACTTAAGCACGGTCCGTCTGTTCAAAGTGCACACCGTTCTTCAAAGTTTAGATTAAACATTTGGTTATAACAGAAAACGATATGATATTTTTGATTTAACATGTTTAGACGTTTTAGACTTACAGTTTGTTTAAGTGTGAGATGATTGGCTACTTGGACGTTTGGGGAGCAGGCGTCTGGTGGAACACTTGTTCAGTTCTGATTTTATTATAAGATCCATGCTTTAGCCCTTATAGTTTTAGGGTTTGTAAGTGTCTGTCTTCATAACCCAAGTTTATGTGGATACGTTTGTCATTTTGTTCAAGATTTAGCTGCAGGTCCAATTCTGTTTATTTTAGCTACATGCTTTGTTAATACTTGATTTATGGAGCCAAAATAAGTTATTAACTTGAGCCTTGCTTATGGAGTTAATCACTTTTGTGGAACAGTGTGCTGGCTGTTCAGACATTTTGAACTATTTCTTAATTCAGTCTGGATAGCCTTGTTGCCATTTGGAAAACTCACATTTTTATGAGGTGGTAGGCCTCCTTGATGTGAAAGGTCTGAGTGCTGCTGTTGAAACAAAACTAATTATTTTGGCAAGTTTAGTGCATTTGAAATATTATAATAACAATTTGTAAGATTTTTGTTTGCATTTTCCCCAACTTCATGGTTAGGCGAGGAATGTTACAACCTGACAGTGCACATGGTACTCACTTCATTAACATCAAAAAATATAATTATAAATAAGGTTTTGCTAAAAATCTTACTTTCCTGGTTGGCCATGGGCAGCAGATGTGACGTAAGTAGAGTTAAGTGTAAGTAGAGGTAATTCCATAACTGTTATAACAATCATATGTAAAGCTCGTCTGATTTACTCAGTAGTTATTTGAAAATACAAATAAATAACAACACCTATATTCACTTAAATTAAAGTGTTCCTTGTGGAACCTTGTGCATTTTGGATATATTATTAATATTCAACGTATCTTCACAAACTGCACTTGACTGATACAAAATATGATAAACATTTACCAGAAGTACTATCCCACCAAACTAAGTAAAACTAGGAATACATGAAAGTCTGTTATGCACAGGTCTATAGTACCACCACTTCTGTTTTTTTTTACTTTTTTCCCCTTGCCCAGACTGTACTGACCTTTGATTGCCACGCGGGGGCAATGTGCGCTTTATTGAAGTTAAGCAGGATGAGTTGAAGCTAAATAAATAAATAAATAAATAAAAATGTGAAAATATAAAAGTCAAGTAAAGTTGTCCAACGCAAAAAATAAATAAGTGATGGACCTGTATCTTCCGTCTCTTATCATTCCCGGAGATACCAGTTGGCTACACGTGCACATTCCAGGCTACACGTGCACATGCGCATAAAGTAGCCTCTTCAGCGCATTGTATAAATGTGAGATTTGCACATATGTGTTTGTTGTGTGTAACCTGTCATTAATCATCAGACAACCATTTTAGCCCGTGTTCGTCTGATCAAGAGGCGTTACTTGTAGTGTGGTGAACAGTCCACGTGGGGGCGCTGCAAATCTATTTCAGCATAAAACGTGCTGCTCACATGAATCACATATATCTAACTTTATAATAGAGGGATATAATATGGTGTTATAAGGAGGCGGCCAGTGCAGGTAAACCGCACAAATAAGAAGACATAAGAATCCATAGCCACTGACCACATTAGGTCTTTATAAATGTGTTCTATATGGAGCTGTCATGAAACGTGTGTCATGAAATTATTTCCATGTATTAAGCCGTTTATTCTCCTCCTAACCATACTATCATATTTTCATATTTTTTCTGTGCGGTGAGAGAAACATTGATTTAGCCAAACGTCTCTGACTGGTTGACCATGGGAACTTCAAAGTTAATTTAGGAACAAAGGTGACACGTCCGGAATTAAAATAAAGGATCAAGGGGGGTGGTAAAGGGGGGGGGGCA
>KN483244.1:266469-284394 GCA_000787095.1 Periophthalmodon schlosseri | reverse complement strand
GGGGGGGGAGAGAGGGGGGTGGCAATTTTAGGGCCCCTACGGTTTTGCGGCCATTGTGGGCCCTCTACTAAAATGTGGGCCTACGTCACCGCTTCCGCCCTGTAGATACCCCCCTCCCCCATCCCTCTCCCTCCCCCGGCGTAGTTGGAGCTGATCGACTGCCTGCAATCCAACATGGAGTAGAGATGGGGCTCTAGCGGGGCCACCCCTCGGTAACAGCGACGACGCGCTTTTTACGCACAATTGGAACGGGAGTTGTCGGTCAAACCATGCAGCTTGGGACTAAAAAAACAAAGCGTGTGCCTTGCGTGTGTTGAGGAATAGGACGCGGAGAAGCGGAGAAGAGACGGCTACCAAATTGTCTTCTGTGTGCTACGTTACCAGCTGGAAGACGATGGTCTGTTGAAGTTAGGAGCTCCAAAGGCGATCGTGCGTCTCTGGGAAGTGTCGAAGAGAAAACGCGAGGCACGGTCGAAGGCAACGCGTCCATCAACCGACACTCAACACCACAAAGGCGCAGGGGGATTTATGCGGAATTGGAGACAGAATCGGAGAAGCAGCGGTGAAAGAATGACGAGCGAAAAGTATGCAACCGCCGTGGTGTATTACCTTAGGTGAAGCGAGAAAATGATAGAAGAAACACACCCTAACGAGTAAGTACAGCGATATAGTTCGTATCTTTATTATGTGGCTTTTTCTGTGACCACTGTGGCTACAAAGTTGGAGATGGCACAGGCAACTTGGAGGAATGCGCAGCCCTGTTTATGGATGAGGCTCGTGATCACATTATTTTCTTACTTGTGTTTGAGCTGCTGTTGTAAACCTGTGCTTTGACTTTGCCGTGGAGAAAGGGGGTCTAGGGCCCCAACATCGGTTTTGACTGAGAAAGCTAGAAGAGAGGGGGAGAGGAGAAGGAGGAGGGGAATAAGCGTGGGTGGATCGGAAACATTTTCTGAAAGGGTCTGAAGCGAGAGAGCACTAGCAGGCCCTGTTGCAGTGTAACTTCAAATCCACTCTACGCCCCCAAGTTACGTCTTTTTAAAATGCTCAAATGGGCACTACGAGTCACATTATTCCATGTGCGTCTTGTTCACGAAACGCAACAGCCCGTGCCGCGCTTACAGGGCCAATTTGGCTTAGCTATTTGGTCACATCTGTGTGTGTTTGCTTCCAACCGAAGGGGAAGTCTCACAGGATATGAGATATCCGATATGCCCCATCCGCCATCTCTTTCACAATCGCCCTCATTTGCATAACCTACCGCGCTCCATTCATAAAAATACCAACGGTAAACGACAAGCTCCTGAAAAAGACGAATAATGCCTATTGCTCTTTGCTAGTGGGTTTTATGTCGTGTAACTAGCGCGTGTTAATGCGTCGCGTAGTGCGTCGTGCTGTTGCGAAATGTGGCTAATAAAAAAAAAAAAAGATGTAAGACGCTGTAGGCCCGTACTTGTTCTTGTAGCCTATAGCTTCAATAATCCAATATGTGCGTCCTCAAATCGAAAAACTTGCCGTACCAAGAATTAACAGCCGAATGAAACACACGCTACAATAAGGCAGAGCAGGTGACGAAGCGCTTTTAGTCGCTCTCTAAAATAAACACCGCTGCGCCATTGAGACAACACTATTTTAAGCTAGTGGTTTCTACTGCAAAAATGGCCTAGGCTACACATTATTTCTACCTTTTGACTACAATGTTTTAGGGTCTGTGTTCGCCAACAGGCAGGTAATGACCATTGACAATTCCTGTGAACTGTGCCATCGGCTTGTTTCTTTGGGCTGGTGCCAAACTACTCCAGTCAGTGTTGGGAAGGAATGCCCGCTTTGTAGTTGTCTGTCTGCGGGGCGGAAAGGCGAAGGGTACCGGAGGGCATGTTTGCGCTGCGGTGGCATGACGCGGGCGGGCTCATTCATAAAAAAAAAAAAACCACTCACTTTAGTCTGCATGGCTCTGTACCATTGCCATGTGATAAGTAGCAGCTTATGCAGAGGGAACCCAGTGCATATGATTTGAAGCGGCCTGGCCTGCTCTAAAACTTTGTCACGCTGAGGCCACATAGTCTCATACTATATTATAGGTCAGGCAATAACAGGCTTAAAACAACCTCTCCTTCCGGTGAAGTTGCCACGGGCGATGACGTGTAATTATGAATGAATGGCGTGATGATTACAAAAACCACACCCACAAAAACACTCAAAGGACTCTTGAGTTTAGCACAACAAACCTGCTCTGTAAGTGGAGCCCTACATGTGTTTTGACTTTCTTCGAAGTTGCAAGGAAGTCCCGAGCCTGACCTACCTGCCCATCTGTCAATAACCCTCACAAGCTCCTGTTGTTCTTAGGTTGGGTCTATTAAAATGTCATCTGCGGGCCGCAAATGTGCAAAAATGCTTTAAGCCATATTGAAGCACAGATCTCAGACTAGTCCGGAAGCACTGGAAGTAATGTTTGCTCATTATCAGAAACATAAAAGAATCATAAAATGCAGAGAGGCTGACATGGCACACCTACGGAGGGTGTAGTCTATGTGCCACAGTTCAACCTCTGTTCTGTAGATGTTTATCTGGCCTAGCGTGGTCACATTATTGACACTAACTTTTATATACTTTGAGTCACAATGTGTTAACTGCTCCCTTCTCGCTCGTTTTACTCGCGGTGACGGTGCAGTGACGTGATTCCTCTGACTGTATTACAGGCAGAGCATAGGGGAAAGCTGTTCTCTCATTTCTGAGTTTTATGGAAGTGTAAGATGCCCCTTCATGCCTAATAGGGCCACAACAAAAGCAGGGGGCGTATTGATCCGGTGTGCTCTGCTGCAGGGCCACTATGTGCGCTGTCAGTATTGGACAGGATATGCCTGGTGACATTCAGTTAAGGTCAACTTAGATACGAAACACAATCCCACAATCCCATCCCAGGACAAAAAGGTCTCTCCGACTGGCAAAAACGACAGCGACGAGTTAACACGTTCCTCCTTTTCATTTTTAGTGCAAGCAGCATTTCATATAGAATCTGCAGCATGTGCAAAAGACTTGGTTTTATGAACATAATTAAAAGTATTAGGCAATCTGAATACTTGTATTTGAACTACTTTTCTAATATTCCCATCACTGACATACTGTATACTTTGGCCCATAGCTGCATCAGTTGTTTTGTTCTTCGTTCTGATCCGTGATTTGAATTTACACCAAAGTCAATATGCAAATGCAACACATCCTTGGCCTTTCACAAAAACATCCTTAAGCTCAGTCTTTCTCTCTGTACTTGTAACTATTGTCACAAATATAATACTAACATTTTGAACTAAATGTTGACACTAAGGAAATGGTTTGATTCCACTGTAATTTTCAGTTCAAAATGGCGGTATTTTCTCTGATCTTATTACGCCGTCTTATACTAGTCATATAGATCAAGAGCGTTCTAAAACTATTCCGCAAAGGCCCTGACTTGCTTTCGATTCGTATTTGAGTTTCTTTTTTTAAACCTTATAACCGTCATATGCGCAGGTCTTTAGATTCTAATGAAACTACAATGAACTCCCAGATGAGTTTACAGTAAAACATCCGTGCTCAGTGTATGTGATGGATCTGAGCTGCTGAAACCGTGTGTTTCCTGTTTACATAACGTCTTTACTCTTTATTGCCCACCTGCTACACCTGTTATTATCTTTATATAGAAAAGGCAACGTCGCAAACAGGAAGTACCGAATTAAGAATAGAAGCCACAAACTGACAATGACCAGAGTGAAGTGTGAGACGAAAACCCCACACATAATGACACCGTAATATCTGATACAGTAATATGTATAGCAGTAGTTAACGCAAACCCTCTAGTCTGGCCTTTGTCACTCTGCGCCCAGCCCGTTCAGAGGCTTTGTTCCTCTCCTCTCTCTTCTGTTTCTTCGGGCTCCCCCTCCTTACACTCAGTCACATCATGTGGGGCTGATCCTTGTTCTGTTCCTGTATTGCACAAAGCAGATCATCACTTCTGCTCTCCACATTCTTTATGTAAGTGCTCGAGCTGGACACCAAACCGTGACCTCAGATTCTGCCTCGATTTTTTTTTTTCTGATCTTTACTTGTCAGCTGACGTTTTGACCACGATTATTAAAAAAAACATTGTCGAGTTACTCCTGTTTACTCAACATAGTACCGGTAGTAGGCCCTTCTCCTGTACAACTTTACTATGAGCCTTATGTTTGGAGAATCCCATAGTCTTTAGATAACGCGAGTACTGCTCAGGTTTATGTAGCGCTAATTAGGTTTGAGTCCTGTTTAAGTTCTTTGTCCTTGTTTAGTCCAGGTATCACAACGGTTTAGTGGCTCTACATCCCTCAGTACAACATTCGCTCAAACAGATGTTTTCTGCAGACAGTCATCGCACTAAGATATGAAATATGAATATGAAAGAGCTTCAAACCATCAAAGAGGACGCATTCACGCTTCTCGTTTGGTTGTGGTTTGAGCCCAGTCTAGTCCTGAACTTGACTGTTGTTGGTGTTGGTGTTGGTGTTGTTCTAGTCTTTGTTTAGTACTGAGTCTGATCTAGTCCTGGTGTAGTGCTGGTTTATCACTGGTTTGCACTTTCAGATGTATATTCTAGTACCACCTGCAGGCTCAAAACTATCCAGCCTTACACTTAAAAGTACACATGTACATTTGTTATTCATAATTTGATTTATTGAGCAAAGCCAAAACAATATATTTATGTATTGTTATTATTTTATTATTATTATTACATTTTATTTTTTATTTTTATTATTATTCAATTTTATGTTTATTATTATTATTATTTTTTTTTTTTTCGAATATTAAGGTTTTGATGTTGCCTAAGAGGTAATTCCATAGCCTCTAATGTAAACAAGGGCCAAAGCTCACCTAAGTCACACAATAGTTCTTATTTGACAAATGTTTGCTAATGGAACGTTTGAACTGCGGAAAACTTGTTCTGTATCGATGTCGTTAATACGTTTTGTAACTCGGCGCTACTTTCTGTCATTTGCATGTTTGGTTTTTTTTTTCTTCTTTCACAAATCACCACGTGTCTAAGACCATTTCCAACAGATACTTTCCCAACAAAATAGTAATGTCAAACTAAGTGTCGAGAGGTGCCGCGAGATTAATCACAATCAAATCGAAACACAATTAGCAAATCGCAAAGGCTGCAGTTTTGGAAGTGCCATAATCTCCAAAAATACTGCATAAAAAACTGCCAACTCTATAGTTTAGAACTGTACAAACGTGTTCTGAAGTGTATGTGATTCTTTTATTAGTTTGTCAGTTCATATTTCAGTCTTTTGTCAATTCTCATGGACACATTTAAAATATGAACTTCGAACAGAATTAGTGGATCAGTCGCAAATCTAATGCTTATCAGAAAAATCCCAGATATATTCCGAAATCGTTCTGCTCCTCGCCAAGAAAATGAACCTAACCAAAATCAACATGAAATTATGAAAAAGTCATTCATTCATCTACAGGCAAAGTTTCAAAAGTGTGTCTCTATTTTTGCTTATTCTTCCATAGACTTATCCCTTTTGGTGTCTAACCTAAACGAGTGTCTGGGAAGTTACTTTGCTGGACATTTGATAGAATGCTTCACAAGAACTAGGCCAGTCACTTATCGTTCAATGTATGAAAGCTGGAACAATACTTTTTTGGGATCAATATGTATCATGTGAAGCTTTTTTGCTCTACTGGTTTATTTTTTGTTTATATGATAAGATTTGAGCTGTAAAAAGTTTGAATTATAACATGCAAACTAAGTATTAACTAGTACTACAGTGTTTCATTCTGTTGTTTATTTATTGCAGCTCATGATTTTTTTAACAATATTGTAGATTTAGACTATTTTTTGTGGTTTAAATCTGCTCTTGAGTTACTGCGTCAGTGGCATAAATCAGTTTCAATATTATCGTTTATCGTCTGTTTACTTCAGCAAAATATCGAACTTCAAAATGTGTTCTCATGTAACCACAACTTACACACATATACGTATTGTCAGAGTCAAATATTGGAGTAATGAGAGAATCTGTATTTTTTTTACACTGCAGTCAGCCACATTCGTCTTGTAAATTATAATGAAAAAGTTTGAAGAAAACCTTATAACTACATTAGTGTTAGAACTGGTCATATGATGAAAACCTCTGACATCTGACAGCTAATGTAAATGAAATTAACCTGATCAAACAGATTTGTGGAGGCTTAGAACACACTGAAAGTCACTGCTATGGACCTGCAGTTTTAGGTCTTGTATAAGAGGATAGAGCGTGTTATAATATGGGTTCGGTGGCTTTTTAGTTGCCTTTTACAGGTTTAGCAGCAATCAGCTTATTGTTAGCTGCTTTGTGCTCCAAATGCCTGTTTTGTTAATAGGCTTCCTTTAAACGGTGAATCCTTCCAACATCTACAGTGTTCTTGGAGTATTGAAATGTCGTAGCCTTTCCCTGAAGTTTTTCATGGTTTTCTCAGAGGTCACACCTGAAGGTCAAACAGTATAGACCAGGACCATAGACTGTAAAAAGAAGTGGACTAAGTGAGTGTGACGTCACCCGCAGCGTTCGGCTCCGGTCAAATGAAGCTCGTCGAGGCCGGAGCGGTTATAGGGGCCAATTTGTAGCGGAGTTTCATATTAGGAATTCCGACCGCGAGTATCATAGCAACCAAAGAGCCAATCTGGAGCAAAGCTGTTGAAGGTAACGCCCCTTCCTGCCCGCAGCGCCGGTTTAGCAGGGAACGGGCGCTTAGCAACGCTGTCAATCAAACCTGTTGCTAACGTTAGCAGGAGCGACCTCGGGGAAAGAAGGCGGCTGATTTGTCTGTTATTAATGTTCATATTTTGAGTTACGGACACAATAACAAAATAATAAACCCCAGGATCATGTAGAGCGGGTCAATACGAACATTTTAAGACCAAAACGACGAGTCTGACAGCAGCAGTTACAGAGAAAGGGGACACAGTTTTTAATGTAAAGTAAATTGGAGCCAGAGTCGATGGAGCTGGAAGCGTAGCCCATGATCACTTCCTCTTTGGAACGCGGCGGGTAGCGGGTTAGCTACGTCCGTTTATATATGCAGTCTATGGTATAAGTCGTACGTCTTCATGAGTCTAATGTTCCACACTGGTGCAAAGTTGTTTCATTTTATTATAGTATTTCATTGGATTACACAGTAAACTCAATTCAAAATGAAGTTTGTGTTTTTAATTTATTTATGAATATATTTGATCATATTATTTTTTTATTTTTTTTTTTGCCAGTCACAGGACCACCGCATGACTCTCTTTTCAGTAAAAATGAAAATAAATGCTGGATTTTATTTCTATAACGAATTTTGAGGCGCGATATCTTGCTACAGAGATGTACTGCGATAAACGATAATACTGAAACTACTTTATGCCACTGACGCAATAACAATAATGCAAGATAATCCCAGTAAACCATTTTTAAATAGACGGGATCATTAAGTGTCATGAGCTGTAACAAATTAATAGCCGAATGACGCAATAATCAGCCACAGAAGTTACTTTTTCAACCCACTACAGCTCAAATCTTACCATATTACAACAAAAATACACCAAATCTCCTCACTTTTCCAAAGAAATTGTAAACATGATCAATTCTGAGCAATTCGTACAGGCCTATGCACGAACGTCAGACTCCATACAACACAAATATAAGCACTTTATAACAAAAATGCTGGAAGTTGAAAAAGAAGGTACGGCAAGTTTATTTGTATAGCACAATTGATACACAAAGTAATTCAAAGTGCTTTACAGAATAAGAAAGACATTCAAATCACAACACAAACACATCAAAACATAAATAATCAGCATAAAATTAACATTAAAAGAGAAAATAAAATCTAGCTTAAGCATTTCCACTTAAATAAGCGTACACATTGCACAGCTGTTAATAACGCCCGGCCCCATTGGTCAGTTGGGTAATAGATGTCATCGGCTAACACTGCTGTGCCTTTAGTAACTCGCTGTTATGTCAACTGACACATTGGCTCACACAGGCACAAACAGGCCGTGTATTGTGCCGGGCCATGTGAGCGCTCCATATAACTGCAGCTGATTGACAGAAAACTGATCAAATTCCCCCTCAGGAGCCGCGAGTCTCAATACTTGTGAATGAACTCGTTTCACCTCGGCACATTATTTCGACTGGCCCGAGCTTGGACATAGTAGAGGACAAACGTGGCTATGTAAATGGAAACGCTCAACGGGTTTGCATTGACGATAGATTCCTTCATCACAAAAAGATGCCATCATTAACGTTTATTAGTTGTTTAGAGCAGGAAAGGCTCGTGAATGTGAGATTTTTAACTAAATTGTACGTAGATTAGGGATGCACAAGTCCAGTTTTTTCAGTTACGAAACTTTGGTCTTAAGTATCTGATTCCCGATATCAGCCGATACCAGCGCAGAGACTGAAAACAGAATTTTTTTCCTTTAAACAAATATAAAACAAGACAAAACAGATCCAAATGTGTTATGTAAGTGTTATTTAGCTCTGAAGTAAGGACAGAACAGCTTTGTGTAAGTAAAAGCTCAAACACTCAACACTTTTTCGGGGCAGACTATGACCAGCAAAGAAATGGATATCGGCTGAACCAATATTTGGAAGCCGATATCCGATCCAGCTAATTTTTCAGTATCAGATCCCAGTATCAGATCGGTGCATCCGTAACCCAGATAAAGTCCAACTGAAGCTGCTTGAGGACATCCTGGCGCCGCACATTTACAGAGAAAAGTGTTTTCATCAAAAACACTAAAATTACAAATTCTCCTGTAATTTTTTTTGTTTGTTTTTATTTTATTTTATGTATTTCCCGCTCTGATCGAGTCAAAAAACCTCTTCTCTGAGCTCATGTATATAGACCAGTTAACAATTATTCGATTACTAAAATAGTTGCTGATTATTTCAGTAATCGATAAGTTGTGACTATTCGACTTAACTTGTTGCAGCCCTAATCGAGTTTATTCTTTAGTATTGAAATCAAGTTTGAAATTTTAGTATCATGTAGGGATGGCACAATAAACAATGACAATAATCGTTCGTGGGACATTTTATATAATTGTGATAATCGCCTTTATATCACCAGAATGTGCAGAAAAAAACGACTTATCCACAGGGAAGTCAACAGGTGGGACAAAGGGGTCTGTTGTTCGGGGCCCCAGGGTTTTAGGGATTCCAGAATTGGACCCTGTTCCTATTAATTTGTATTACAGGGGGGCCATGTGAGGCTTATTGCCCCGGACCCCCAGATTTCAGTCGACGGCCCTGCTCATCCATGATAATCTGTTAAAGTTATAATTATTCATATCCATAACAACTTTAATCATTATCGTGATATAATCGTTAATCGCAATTATTTTGGCCATGATAATCGTCACACAAAACTTCAATATTGTTTACCCCTTTTATTTACTACATTTTCTTCTCCATCCAACAAGAAATGCCACAGTTCAATTCCAGGTGTAGTTGGTGTGATAGTTTTTGCAGTACTTTTTGAACTACTTTTGTGTGAAGTAATAAATCGTATGTTTTGTCTCATGTGGTTCTGGACTAGAGATCGGCCGATATGGGTTTTTTTCATGGTCGATGCTGATACTGGTTGTTTATAATCTAGAGCAAACGATGGCCGATAAGCTCTACTGATATTTTTGGGCCGATATGTAGGGCAAATTTTGATTTTTTTTTATTTTTATTTTTTCTTTTTTTCTTTTTTTTTTTCACCAAATGATGCCATTTTAATTTACAATTTTACAACAAACTCACCCACAGCCCTTTCTTATCATAAACCTTTAAGAGAGCCGTGCAGTCACGTTTTGAGCAGTTATCTGTTTGCATTTAAGTGTTCAAGTGTTTATTTTTAGGCCAACTCAAACAAAATCTGCCTGCGCTGGAGGTTTAAAGCCGATGGCCATTACTCTAAAAAGTGCAAATATCGGCTCGATATATCGGTCTATGTC
Source organism: Periophthalmodon schlosseri (assembly GCA_000787095.1). Taxonomy (NCBI): domain Eukaryota; kingdom Metazoa; phylum Chordata; class Actinopteri; order Gobiiformes; family Gobiidae; genus Periophthalmodon; species Periophthalmodon schlosseri. Next base: position 274,412 of record KN483244.1, on the reverse strand, counting down.
TGTTGTGGACTACAGCGGGGCCGTCTCTGGAGGTGTGTCTTTCTGTTGATCAAACCAAGGAGTGGCTCGTCAACTTATCAGAGGAAATATAGTCATCCTTATCACAAATGGCTGCCCTCACTGGCCTTTATCTGCCACACGGAATCCACCGTGCTCTTGTCTCCGTTCTTTGTTTTATAATATTAGGAGCACGTCACGTACGTGGGAATTAATACACAAAGCAAAAGTATGTTCTTAAAGGGCCATTATCTCCAAATGGATAAATATTGATAAACAAAACATTGGTTCAGTTTTTTCACAGCAGAAGTTTGATGAAATAAAACCTGAAAAGATCATTTTGTCCTTACACTCACATTATAGACCTAGTCATTTGCTCAGCCGTACTCTTTTTAGCCTTTAATATCTCACTGTTTGGTAGAGGTGGGTAATTATTTGAACTTTAATTGAATCGCGATCAAATTATTGGCTTGAGGGTTTTTAGCGATCAAATCTATCAGCCAATCACAGAGCAGAGTTGTACTTTGGAGGAGTAATGCTAATTTTTAGTATAAAAACAAATGGAAATTGTGATCGATCAATATGAGAAATTTGAGGGGAAAAAAATAGAATGCCATATCACTCATCCTACCTTTTGATGAGTGCGTGTTGTGTCTTTGATATTTTTAACTTTAGCTACATACAGTGTCATTTATAAGTCCTATATTACACAAAACTGACTCTTGTGAGCTTTAAGCCATGTCAGAATGTTGTTACCTCCTCAAAAACATGCCTGAAGTTGTTTTGTTTCATTCACTCGTGTAGTTATTTAGGTTAACAGCTACCTTTTACCTTTAGTTCAATAGAAAAGGGCAATTCCAGAGCTGAAATTATCCAAATGATTCTAGTGAAGGTGTGTGGAGTTTAAAAACACAGTGGAGCGCTTCCTGTGTTACCACATGACATCACATTTGAGAAAAGAACTAGTCTAAATAGGCAGGATTTGTGTGTTAAACATGTGTGAATGAAGCAAAACACAACTCCCGGAATGTTTTTGACGAGGAAACAACATTATAATAACAAAGATCAGAAAATAGCGTGATATGGCCCCTTTAATCTTTGCTGTGTGTAGTTATCAGCGCAGTAACTATAGATGCTGAACAGTGCCCACGATAGTTAAACCAATTGTGACTCATGATTAGCGGAAGTGAGCAGAGAGTAAATTACACACTTGGATAAAAGACATTCACAAGACTGGGTTTATGTGCAGGCTCGTGGCATTGTGTGAAGGACCACTTTGAAGTAGCACACACCCTGTTGGCTCACGTTGATGGGTCACCAAGGTCACGAATGATGACGATTTTTATCTTATCACCGGAAGAGTGTGGTGAATCATTAAAGACATCGTTTTGATCTCTGGCAAATCTCTGTGTCCCTCAGTTTATTTCATCATAATGGCAAAGCTTATACATGAGGTTGCTCACGTCTGTGCAAAATGTGCGGTCGAGTCGCTCTGGTATCCGGTCGAACTGTGTGTGTTTGTACTAAACCAAAGAGGTGGGGACAGTAACAGGTGGGTCGTAAGTAGTTGTTCATAGTTGATTTGTTATCCAAATGTGCCTGCTTTATAACAATAAAATTTAGTACACTACCACCCACGCATCTACAGTAGTACTTTACGATTGTGGTTGAGGAACGGTTAAACTCAAACATGACATTAAACTGTAGGTTAATGGGTAGTCATTCGTTTCATTTCCAGTTAAACAGTCGGTATGTTCCACCAACGGCTGAAAAAACACTTACGTGAAAGTGGTCGCTTGTTGGGAGTTTTGGGAGATATTGAGGAAGGCGATGAATAATGATTTCTTTGTTTGGGAAAAATGTAGACCAGCATTCTGCCTTGTATTTTTGTTGTTTGAATATTGGAATACAGCGTTACTGTAGAGGTGTGAATATCAACAAAGTGAATGACGGTCGGTATGTGCTGGCAGATCTGTAACTGTGCATGTGACGATTTAGGCTCACTGTTGATTACGTTTCATTTCAGAACTGCCTCTCCTAATGAAGGGGACAATTATCATATGTTCTAGAGTTTGTCTTTTGATATTTTTTTTTTTTATTAGATCAGTGACCAGGAACGGAAGTAGTACATTAAACGCTACTATTGCTCATGGACCTAAGCTTCATTGCGCAAATAAGACAAAAACCACATACAACGAATGAACCTGGCCTTTTGAGTGAGCAGCATCTGTGTTTTTAGTAGCCCATGTAAAGCATGCACGGTTTGCCTTATAACATGAACACTAACAAGTGGAGGAAATCAAGTGTAATTTGATAAAGGCAGTCAGGAGGAACATTTATTTAAAGAGGCTATGCACACAAGAGCACAGTCCATGGCTCAGGCTGTGGTTGCTCCTCTGCAGGGTGTTTGTCTGCTGTCATTCACTCACTTTTATGAATGTGTGTGGGTGGGAGCTGGTGAACCAGTTTAGCCACCTGTGTGTGTGTGTGTGTGTGTGTGTGTGTGTGTGTGTGTGTGTGTGTGCCCGTGTGTGTACCGCTCATCCCTGGGACTGTCTGTAAGCTAATTATATAACAACACCTTTCTCATTCACTCCTACACTCATCTCCTTCCTTCGTCTGTCTTTTCACTGTTCTCTCCATCCTACGGCCTCACACCAAACAGACAAACAAACAGATGTACATCCTGTTATTGTCAGCTCAGGTCTCATGTTTAGGGATCATGTTTGACTCTGCCCTTTCACCATGTGTCAACTATGTATTGTATTGTATCTGCAGGTTATAAAGTAAATGCAATACTTGTGTAGAGGATGTAGCGTTTGGGCACAGGCCAAGCTACTTTGTTGAATAAACTCGACGGTTAAAGACGTAAAGTAAATGAAGTGTATTTTCAGTGGCGCCGTGTCCCTGTGTGCACACTGACTTGTCCTGTAAAACACCTCCCACCGCTCCACTGCCAGGACCAAGTTGTGACTTCAGACACCCTCAAACATTCTGCTACAGTGTGAATCCAGCCCTAAATAAACTCGTCTGCTATTAGCTTAACTCCTATTAGCTGGTAGATTCACAAATGGCACGCTTGTTTTTATATGAAGCTAAAGTGTTCACGATGAGAGCGTTTGCATGGATTAAACAGACTGTGACGTTCCGTGTTTTGTCTGTGATTGATGTGATACTGTCGGGTGATTTTGCACATTTACGGCTCCTGCAGCATTGTGTCTAGTTGGTAAAAGAGTTCTAATGTAATATCCTGTCTCCACAGTGACAGCTACATCGTGCGTGTGAAAGCAGTGGTGATGACTCGGGACGACTCGAGTGGGGGCTGGCTGGCCCAGGACGGGGGAGCACTGAGCCGGGTGGGAGTGTGTCGCCTCTTGCCCCCAGAGCTCACACCGTCACCGGCCACAAGCGCCCACAGCCGCTCCCAGTTCCTCATCCACGGAGAACGGCTGCCGGACAAACAGGTACTGGTCAGATCCTCAAGTTACAATCTAGATAACACAATGTGCGTTCAGAAAGTGTGCCAAATCCAGGTCTGATGAAGTAAATGCCACTTATTGTTAGTTGTCTAAGGCCCTGTCCACACGGAGTGGAGCTCCAAGTTATCCGTAAAGATATTTTATCTTAAGTGCATGTCATCCACACAGAGCAGGAGTTTCGGGGGCTGTAAATGACTTTTTGAAACCAGGTCCTAGAGTGCAAAGACGTAAAAACACAGTTTATGCAACTCCACAATTACATCATATCCGCATCTTTCTTAGATGAAGACATCCTAGCCCCAGCATTTTGTATATTCTGCATAATTTACTACTTTATATAATGATATGGCTGCTCTGCTGCATTATAACCCACAAGTGACACGGAGAAAATAAATAAATCCACCGTGGACATGGTCTCCATTAAGACTCTGTGTTTAGACCATTCTGACAGCTTTATCTTTATATCACAGTGAGAATCAGAAGTCCCCTCTTCTCTGTTGTAGATTTTAGATCCATGCTGTTTATTCTCAATCTGCATTGTTTATACTGAACAACTTTTCTGCGCTTGCCCCATGTCTCTTCTTGGGTTTTGGTCACTTTCTGTGGCAACACACCCAGGCCCGGTGTATGTGTTGCAGTGGTTTAAGACGTTTTGAACAATCTGTGTTCCACATTTACTGAACTGGTGCTCTGTCTGATTTTAAACCTTTTTGCCTCCGTGTGGATATAGCCTGTTTACTTCTGTCATTGACCTGCATGCTGGGCTCTTAGGTGATTCTGGAATGTCCGCTGAGGAAGGACCTGGTGTACACCATCGCTACGCCGACGTTTCACCACTGGAAAGTGGAGGACCGAAGGTGTGGCCTGTCCTTCCAGAGTCCAGCTGATGCCAGGGCTTTTGACAGAGGAGTCCGGAAAGCTATTGAGGACCTGGCTGAAGGTGCACACCTCGCTCTTAACAGTCATAAGTGCATTTTATTGTTTGTCTTTTACTGTCTTTTGACTGTGTATTTTATGTGTATTTTTTCCAGGCTCAACAACTTCATCTACAGCACTCCAAACAGAAGGCGAACTTGGGGACGATGATGTCTTCACTGTAAGCCCTTTACATTTGCTGCTTTGTTTGTACTTTGTGGCTGTGAGATAATGTCTTTACTGTAAATTAGAGTCTGATATACTCAACTGTCAAAAGTCCGACTGTTTCAGAATGTTTCGTATTTGTTGGAAACCCAAATGAAATAAGGTTGACTCCAGATTTGACAGTTGTGCTATGCATCTTAAATCTGTATATGTGCACCCATATTTTAGGACATAATGCAGGACCCCCTCCCTACGACCTGCCACTACACATGATAAGTGTGTGTTTTTGTGTGTCAAGGCCCCTCTATCTTAAGTAAGCATGGAGGAGTCCCTCCCCCCACTCTGTAACTGAACACCATGAGCAGCAGGCCAGGTCACGGGGTCACTTCCTGTGTCCCACCACCTCCCTCTCCACTGGTAACACCCCCACCCTCCCAGCAGAATAAGAGCAGAGCGACCAAACTAGCAGCTAGCAGCTGTTTCCCAGCTTAGCGTGGAGCCGTGATTTACGAGAGGAAGTGCCTCGTGGTTCATCTTTGACTCGGGCTGTCTGTAAGGGCCAAGACTAATAGGTGCTCTGCTGGGAGTGTACAGCCGCCTCAGAGAGGCACACAAACACACCAGGAACAGGGGAGCCATTGCTGTCAGAGGATGGAGCAAACTGTGAAATTGACCATTAGCTTTTCAGACATGATCTGTTTGGTGTTGCCATTAAGAGATAATTCTCTTTAAATAAAACAATGTCCTCTTTTATTTCAGTCACAACCGCTTCGGCAAAATTGATGTTTACTTGGAACTTGAACCAAGTTTCTAACATTTCCCAAGAACATTGTTCAAATCCCACTCTGAAATACCAAGTTGTAAATTCTGATGCATTTGTTAAGGCCTGCTTTACGTTCTTTCTGGCATGTGTAAATGACCTTTACTAAAGTTAGCCGTGGCTCTCATGGACAGGGGAAATGGTATGGCAGATTTACAGCCTCTGGGCACAGCACAGGATGGTGAGGAGACTCACGGATGGATGTGTTTCCTAAAGGAATGCCTTTCTCTTACATTAACCTTGGTCCCTTTTGCTGTCTTTATTTTGGTTCAGTGACAGCTCACATACTGACTAACCAGAGGAGAACCCCTGGTAGAGCTGTACAGGCATCTTTAATGATAAATTCTCTTGAGCATAACTTAAAATGCATCTTGTCCAGCCAGAGGCATTAATACACAGTGGAAGATGGTTCAGAAAGAAACTCCACTCTTTTCTTCCAGCAGAAATCTGGTCTGTGTTTTGAATTAGTCGCAGTTGTGGAGGCCAGAGCAAGAACCCGTTTAAACTGTATTAGCTCCTCCCTCGATAATGTCTTCTCCAGGGGGGTGGAGCCTGGAGCATGTCATGTTATTTTTGGCTGGCTGCTTTAGGGCTTTGTAAGAAAGCTGGGGGAAATTCTCTGCATGGTGGTATCCATGTGGGGAGAGCAGCGCTGGACACAGAGCAGGGATATAATGGGGATAGCTTGAGCAGACACACCGACAGCAGATCTAGGTCATATAGTGCTCTCTGTGCTGGTTTTAGCCACGGGAGTGACAGACAAGCATGCTTTTTGGAAATATAGTTCATTTTAATGCAGTGGAAGTCAAGGGGTAATTTTGTCTCTGTTTTATATTTATATATTTCTCTTGCATTCATGTAAATAAAGTATTTTATCAATGTCAAACCTGGAAGAAAAAGCCAAATGCTGTGCGCAGATTGACTGAGCATTGGCGCCTGAAATTCATGCATGTGAATACCAGCGATGTGCCAGAGGCTTTGTTAAGATGGATACGACTTCCTCCTTTCACGTTTTAAAAATCAGTTCATGCAGATTTATGAAATTACATTTTGCTAAACGGTACCAGGCCGACACCTGTTCAATTGGTCATTTCACACGCCGAGAAGCAGGATGACAGGAGCCCACCTGCCTGTCAGCTGCTCTCTCTGCTGCCCCTAGAGGATGACCCCTGATGAGCCCCAGTGAAATGTTTTCTCAGATACTGTACATGCAGCAGTCTGCTTATCTGCTGTCTGACCCAGGTTTGAGTAGGCGCTTCTGACAGCCCAGAGAAGAGGCACAGTATTTAAACATGCACAAGTAAAAAGAAAAGAGTGAAAGTGTATGCATGGTGAGAGGGAGGAGGAGAGGCCCAAAAGGTAATACTGTGGGGTCTCTGTGTGGGGTGTTTGATTGCATATTTTATCGCAAGTTTAAACATGCGAGAACAGTTTTCACTTGAGTTAAATGTTACGTAGCTTGCAAAACATAGTTCAGGTTTCCTGTTTTTCCCAATCAGAGCTTCGCTGCTGCGTCCTGTTTTTGTTTGTCCAATCGTGGCGTCTTCTCGAACCTCGTATTTGTTTGGGGTCTCCAATCAAAACTTAACTTTCATCCCACATCCTGTGTTTGTTTGTCTCTGACAGAATGCCACAGACAGCTCATCCAACTCCTCCCAAAAGCTGGAGCTTTCCTTGCAGCCGCTCGAGTCCTCACCGCTTCCTCACAGACACCGGTGTATGCTGGGACATCGTCATGACCTCCATGACCCTTATCGCCTCTCAGACCACTACTTCCTGGAACAAGTGAGACCCAGAAACATTTATTATAATGTTTCATAGATTTAATAGAGAATATTGTACTGAAGCTAACACAAGCGGTAGTGCTGCTGATAATCCCTCGTGTATCTGGTAACCCATGTGTTGTTTGTTTGCAGCCGCTGTCTCGGATCCCCCGGCGCGTCACCTTCCAAGAGGATGAAGAAATAGTTCGCATTAACCCTCGGGAACGCACCTGGGAGCAAACAACAGAGCGATTGCACAGCGGGCGGTCGGAGCGCTCTTGGCTCACTGGTTATGAGGACTACCGCCATGCCACAGTGCGGGACAAGTTTATCCAAATGGCAGACACAGAGTCCTATGTGGATTTTAAGCCACCGAAAGACTACTACACTTATCCCCTTGCACCAGCCCTGTCCCCCTCAGACTCTGACCCTGCCCTCGGACCCTTGCCTAATAAGGGCCACAGTGGCTCTTGTCACCATGGCTTCACACCTGTGGTCTCCACTCAGCCGCGCCCGTACCTTCCAGGCTCCTCCCCCTCCACTAACGGTGGAAAGGGCAGGAAACCCGACGGCATGGACCGCGGCCAGTGTGAGCACTGTGGCGAGGCCTTTTACCTCTCTGAGAACCGCAGAGGCCGGTGCCAGGACGCCCCAGACCCGGTGCGGGTGTGCATCCGTCGGGTCAGCTGCATGTGGCTGGCAGACACCATGCTGTACCACTGCATGTCTGATCCGGAGGGGGACTACTCTGACCCCTGCTCCTGTGATGGCAGCGAGGGCAGCGGTGGAGGCAGGGTGGGCACG
>KN483244.1:234008-266419 GCA_000787095.1 Periophthalmodon schlosseri | reverse complement strand
TGTTTGGTTTGTCTTTGGTGGCACCCTGCCTCTGCCTGTACCCCCCTCTCCACGCCTGCCACAGGGCGGGGCTAGCATGTGGCTGCTGCGGAGGACGCCACAAGGCCATGAGTTGAGCCACCGCACTTGGAAACCTTTTTAGAGGACAAACTACCCAACGCAAGCACAGGGAAATGGAAGGATGGGGAACAAATGGGGACAAAATTTTATGGCTGCTCGCTCTTTTGCCTTGGTTCTCTGGGTTTCTTTACATATTCCAGACACTGAAATAAGCCAAAAAAGCAGTTGGTGCATTTTGTAAACAGCCTGGGAAGATAAGCTCCCCCTAATGGCAAACAGTTCTCTCAGCTCTCCACATGGCCATTTCATGCTCTGTTTGTAGTGAGAGAGCTCTTTTTCAGGGGGCCTTTTTATAGCAGACCTATATGTCATGTATAACATATGCAGGTACTTTATACTTTGTACACTGACGTGGCGTCAAAGAACTTGAATTCTTTCTCTTCGTTCTTTTTTGTTGTTTCTTTTAATGTACATGGCCATTTTATTTATATTCTATTCCAATACTATGGCCCACCCAGCTAAACTCCAGCTTGAAGAAAAGTCTGACACTACACCTCTCTAAGTTTGTATGCAGTTTTGTGTGTGTGTCATCTGATGATATGTGTGTGAATGTATACAACATGTGCCGAGGCCTTTGTTGTCTGCTCTGCATCTTATGGTTAGCCCATGTATATAGATTGCATTGCTCTCTGCCAACGACTTTGTTGGGTGAAAGACGTGTGGTACTCTGCTCATCCTAATCATCTAATATCCCAAAGAGTAGTGTTTTTAAATTATTTATTTTCTCAAAAAAAGAAATAAAATAAACTACCAGTGAAGTGATTCTTGGTAGCAATGACTAGAGACGGTGCTTCAAGTTGAACCTTTAGCATCTGTTTCCCTTTCATACTGTGCCTAGACAAACTATTCCTCCAGTTTAATTTAAGGTCTGGGCTTACTGTAGTGTACCTTGGTCAATTCAGATCCATCCTATACTCACAAAAACCTGGTCTATGTCAATGGGGAACAATAAATCGATGTATTCTTTGAAATTGGTGCCTGTTATGCCTTAAAAGGAGATGAGATGCTCAAACTCAACCCCCCGAAACCCAGTCGATGTCAGAGAAAATGAGCATGGTTTAGGCTCCAAGCAATCAGCCTCATTACACTGTCAAAAACATGTGTAAACTATTTTTATACACAACACATTTGAGTGTGATAAATAAGGACTCCAGTTGCCTGCGACGTACAATCACTTCCTTTGTTTAGGTCCCGCCCTTTAGTCGAGCCAACCAATTACAAATCAGTATTCTGCAAAGAAAATCTGCTGCCAACAACATTTCAAACTGTCCCCGAAAACTGTGGTACAACTAAAATATTTATATAAAGAGACCTCAGGTATGAAACCCAATTGCTAGTGATTTTGCTGTCATTGCTGTATGATCAACTAAAGCAGAAATCAATCTCTTTTTACAGTAGTTGTCAATGTGGTGACTTGTATTTTGTTTGCCAAAATATTTCAATCTTACATCATGATGACTTGATGTAACAAAAAAAAATCCTTAAAAAAATAGGTAAAATTTGTGTAGTAAGAATCACAGCAGCTACGTGAGCTATTCAGATGACCGGTACATCTCAATAAATGAAATAAAATGTATATAGACCCAGAATGGAAAAAAAAAAAACAGTGTGTCAAACGTCTATTCATGATGATGGTTTACGGTTAATACAATCTCATACAGTACATAGTCACGTTACGTTTATGTACTACTGGATTCATCAACTTTTTTATAATCTATAGTAACGATTTATTGAGATGTGTCAGTATGTCCTCTTGCTCCATCTGTGCGAAATCACCAACATTACCCATCGTGCATTTTGTTAAAAGTCAATGTGATGTGAACATGTGAGAAAATAACACTAAACTTTTAAATTCTAGACCAAATCTGTCCTACATTATACAACACTTGGTAACGATACACATAAAAACATGCAAGACATCGTTCACTACCATCTTAGATTATAGTGCCAAGGATATGTCACTGACTGTAGGTGAGTTTCCAAATGCGTGAGGATGTCCCTCTTCCTCTTCCTCTTCAGTCTGTTTCATACATCCTGCCCTGTGTAGTCCTTAAAACGTCCTTGCCATGTGTCTGTCTGAGTATCCCAAATACATTTCCCCGGGAAGATCCTAAATATCACTTACTAACAGCTATCTCGTATAATCAGATCATGTGGTTTCAGGTAGGGGCTCATAAGACTAGAAAGAGAGTGTGTGTGTGTCTGCTGGCTTTAAAAATCTCCATCTTGTCCGATGTTTGGTGCGCGTTCCTCATGTCAGAGCCATTTACAAGTGCCTGAACGCATCCTCTTTATTTTCTTGTGTATTTAAAGGAAAATAAACTCCATGTAATTGAATTAGACCCATTTTTTACGCTTAGTATTTTTACCTCTGTAAAAAAAGAGCAAAATTATATTATATATATCAAGTGTATGTTGTACATTTTTATTTCTATTTTGTTTTTTAAAATAACTTTCTAACATGTACGATGGATGTAGCTCTTGCTTTTGAGAAGAAACAGGAAGTACTTTGTAGATATGGAGGAGTGGCCAGGTCTATGAGAAAAACAGTGAAAATGTGTGTCTTACTTTCCACCTCCAATAAAGAGAGAAAACAGAAACCTGGAGTCTGTGTACATCCATTAGTTTTCATTTATCATTCAAAAAGCTTTCCCCGACTACAGAGGTGCTCAGTCTCACCTCTGGCATGTGGTAGTAAGTCTAGTAAGTCTTCTCATTGGACTACGCAACATTAAACATAAAAATAACAAAGAGTCCAATCTGATATCTGCTCTAAAGCCAGCGATTCACAACCGATGAGTAATCTTTCATTTGATTCATCTCTGGACAAATGTTTTTGAGTTGGTGCCCTTGTACTTTGTGCGGAGTTTGAGAAACACTGTCCTAGTAAAAGTCTAGTCTTTAGTCTGATTCCTGCTTTCCCCTCTGCCTCCCTCCGCAGCAGGAACATGTGATAGCCATCGAAGACGTGGGGCTGTTTCGCTCAGGATGTCTCTGGAAAAGCATGTGGGCGATAATGATGGAGCACAACAGAGGAGGGGGTAGAGAAGAAAAAAGGTCCCCGAGGGCTTTTGGGGGCCTGCAAAGCAGCTCTACAGCTTTAAACAGCATCACAGTCCACATGTGCAAACATTTAAGATATCTGCTCTGGTAATGGGGTCAGTCTGGCCCTCTTTGGGTGCACACAGCTCTGCCACTCACTTCAGCAGTTTACTAAGCTCGCCTTTACCCTGATCACTTGTCTTATACTTTAACTATTTAAAAATATTTACACAAAACACTGTTCCTTCTTGTGTTTTTCAGCGGAACTGAATTCTCAATGGACCTGGACAAGCCCATTTGATTGTTTTAAAATGTACTTGTACCTTGCAAATTCATTGGACACTTGAGATCAGAACTTAAGAAAAAAACCTCTCTACTCCCACCCAGTGGAAAAAATGTAGGGCTGAGGTCTTCTTTATGGACATGACAGTGATACAGGTAAAGGGATCTTAATGTCATGTGTCCATAGAAGAACATCTAGTTATGCTCCATTATCTCCTACACAGGATACGTCTGATTTTGGTGTGTGATGCAGAGTACACTTCAACTGCTGCAGAGGCATTTCAATTCATTCTTGTAAAACCCAAAATCACAATTAACCAGATCATTGATTTAACAGACAGATTAATCAACATTCAAAGAAAACAAGCAAATGGATAACTGTCAGAGAATATCCCCTGTCCTTCTGCAGGAAAAACTCAAAAAACCCAGTGGGAAAAAGAGAAGTCTCGAGGAGAACCATAGTGAAGGAGAGATCCTTTCCCAAGGATTAAACCAGGACTGAACCAGGACTCGAACAGGACTTGACCAGGACTTGACCAGGACTCAACCTTTATCGCAGATAAAATTCAAACCTGTAGGACCAAAGCCCACTCAGGACTAAGGGACAGAGGAGGGCTCATACAGGATAGGGTAGGTGAAGGAAGGGGAGGACCCGGGTCCACAGAACAGGATCAGGGCATAGGAGGGCATCTGGGGTCCAGTTATCACCGGGCAGTCAGAGGTCAGGCATCTGAAACAGTTGCACTCCCCAGAGGGGAGTGGGACAGGGAACAACTTGTGAATAGTAATGAACAGACTCCAGGTGAACTGAATAGTGAATGCTGTTGACAGGGAAAGTGGGAGGAAGCGGACGATAGTGCTCAGGTTACCATACTTCACCAGCATAGATGCTCCTAAGGCAGCTTAGCTGAAACTGGATTTTATTTCTGCTTCTAATTGGCCTGGCCATAAGCTAATTCAAACAGGAACATTTCAAGCCAGTTCTTAAATGTAGAGACTATGGGGGCCTCTTTAATATGGGCAGGAGCTGATTCCATAACACAGGAGGTTGGTAGCTGAACGCTCTCCCTCTTACTGTGCTTTTAGACACTCGAGGAAGCACCAGTAGTCCAGCATTTTGAGAGCAGAGTGCTCTGTTTGGATGATATGGTTCTATAGGATCTTGCAGATACGAGGGGGCCATGCCATTTATGGCTTTCTATGTCAGGAGGAGGACTTTAAATTTAATTCTAAACTCGACAGGAAGCCAGTGAAGTGACTTCAGCACCAGGGCGATGTGTTCTCTTCAGCAGTTCAGGGTCAGGGGAAGTGTCCAGGATTAAAATGGAACAGGTCCGGAAGAGTTTGGGTGCGATCTTTATTTGAGGCTCGGAAACAGAGCCTCTTCCTCTGGTGGCGCCAGGGCTCTGCCACCGTTCCATTTCCACTTCCTCCTTCTGTGTCCGAGTGTTGAATCCTTTTGTGTTTAGTTGAACAAAAGTGCTGCCAAATTTATCAGTTGACAAATCTTTTTTCTTTAGAAAACACTTGAGATATTTCTTTCCTGGAAAAAAACAAATACTGGAAAAGATGAGTAAATTAAAATCATGCAACACTGAATTCCTTATAAATCACTTTTCTTTATTTAAATCAGCGTTGTGTTAGGCAGTTATGCTATGAACAACACAAGAAAATAAAAAATGACAAAATAGAAAGACATATAGACACAGAGTGATCCAGTTAACAATAACTGCACTTGGCACTGGATAGACAATCAATGGAAAGAGGAAAAAATATATTTGTTTTACTCAAAATAGAGGTGCCTCCAGTCTGCATAATGCCAACTGTTGGTGAATTTAAGACTGGGAAACATAATTAAGTGACAGAATAAAACAGTATTGATACATGAGAATACTGTTTTGTGGCATTACTTGTTCAAATTGTATAGTTTAAACTCTTTAAACAGTTATCTGCCTCCATGCTTTGGTAGATCTGAAGATATTAGACAGGTGGATAACTACAGAGGTGCCATATTGTGTGACTTAAGAGGCAAGAAGTGTTTGCACCCATGTTCAGTATTCAACCCAGAGGAGGCAGAAGCAAAGCAAAGGAACCAAGTGAAAAAAGCACATCCCCCCCCAAACCTGAAGTACCGTCACACAGCTGTTGTCAAGTTCAGGGCTTTACTTTGTGCATATGTCCCTTATTGAAATTAACAATCGTTCATTAAAAAACCTGGAGGAACTCGTTACATAAATGAACTCCATTTACAATGGTAATAGTGCACAGCAACACAAAGTCATGGAAAAAAATCAATTGAAAGATATAAACTCATACACCCAAAAGAAAGCAAATAAGAGGAACCCCTCCCACAGAAAATTCATGATATCATTTATAAAAAACGACATAAAAATGTGATCAGCACACTTGAACAGACGCTGACTGCGGCCCGTGGCTGTTTCATGTGGACCCTGATTGTGATCTTATAACATTTCCTTAGAACTCTTCATTAATTAATCCACTCCACAATTTTATTTTTATTTAAAGATTTAAACTTAACTTTCTTATAATGCAGTGGTTGGTGCATCTGCTGTTTACCACCAAAATGTTTTTTTTTTTCTTTTTACTAAACAAATAATGGTTGTCTGCTTGTGTAAGTGGTAAGCAAACATGCAGAGTGAACATCCAACTTAACTTCCTGGTTTTAACCATCACCACTACAACACACATAAATAATTCCGACTCCAAATTACATCAGCAGGGCAACCTTAGCCCTTCTAAACCTACTAAAAAGAAAGTGAGAGGCTTGAGTGTGATCGGCAAACATGGAGGATGGTTTTCAGGGCTTGCGAGGGAAGCGTGAGCCAATCCCCGACCAGGACAGAGGGGAGACAGGAAAGAGGCGAGATGCAGGGAGGTGAAGGCCGTGTTCCCACCACTGTTAGGGGGACACTCTGAGCCCAGCATGGGGGGGGGGGGCTGTGGGGGGGCCCCTTGGGCCCGGGGGGGGGGGGGGGGGGGGTAGGTAGATATATACTCTGCAATGGTTGTAAAGTGAAATGTGATGTTTGCGTGTGCCTGTGTGTATTGTAGGTGTGTGGCTGTATGGTCTGTCCATCCACTGCTTTATCTGACGGTGACTCCGAGTTTCTCCAGCACACGCATTCCCTTCTCCTGATACTCTTCTCGGGTGAGCCAGAAGTTGTCCTTGTCCTTCATGATGTCGGCCAGCACAGCTCCCCCCAGGAACACCATGTGCTTTCGCCTCGGAGGGTCCTCGATTCGGATCTTGAATTTCTACAGAATGCAACAGAAAGCAATTAAATATCTGACAGTGAGGAGCAGCCAATGGAGGCTTAATCACCTGTGTGTGTTTTTCTGTTACATATTCACCTTTGAGGACGTTTTCAGTCTTTCATTTAGTATAACATGACCATATAAACACTTAAATCAATAACTGACAAAACTCACACAGACAAACTACAACACTTCATTGAGACTGGAGCAGAACACATTTAAAAATCCCCTACATTGTTTTTAATAATTGTGATTCAGTACTAACCAATTCTTATTTAATATAGTAAGATTATTATAGTAATCTATGTAAGTGCTATGATAATATAATATGACAAGATAAAAAGGAAAAGAGCTGGCTTCTGACTCCACCTGGTGGTGGTCATAGGGCACTGCTTCATCTGGAACACTAGTGACAAGGATAGTTTAAAAAAAAAAAGGTTTTTAACTATTTCAGTACAATGTAATCTGGGGCCCATTCTCATATTAAAATGTACTGTATTATATTATTGATGCGGCTCTGCCATGGGCCTACACTGCTATAGTTAAGAATCACTGATTTAAAGTAAACCATTAGCAACGCTTTACTGCCCTTTCCAACATCACTACTCGATTGCAGATATGTCACTTTTCAGTTTGTCAGCCAAAACCATAAGTTGGTGTCAGGCATCACTTACAGTAAAGCTCCCTCAAATGGGTAACTCCACCCAAGCCAACTTAAAAGGTACTTAAGCATTACCTATCTGCGATATGAGGCAAACACAATTGTGATTTTGCCCTATCCTAAATTAAAAAAACATTGTACATGATGGCCCAGTTATTTATGATGTCAGATGATTATCCAGTCAGAAAGCAATGAGCCTTATAGAGTGTCTCAGCTGGTTTGCCAGTTCCCACGACTAAAGCCAATTGGAAGTGAAAGTTAAGGATTCTCTCTGGTCTAAATATTCACTACCAAAACCCCAGCACCTACAGCCAGTCGTTAATCAGGGAACAGCTAAGCCACTGTTGCTCCTTAAGAGCAGAACTAAAATTTAATTCAGTTATGGTTAATTCTCCAAATGTAGTAAAAAGTTATTGACTAGTTTCTTACTGAAAGCTTGTCTACATCTCCTTTGAGCACACGCTCCAGGTAAAGCTGCTTGAGCTCCCTCTCGAGTCGCGAGGGCAGGCCGGGGTACATGGTGGATCCTCCCGACAAAACAATATGTTTGTAAAACTCAGACCTAAAACAAACAAAAAAACACTTAGAATTTAGGTTTATACACAGAATGTAATGTACTAGAAACTGTACACTTTTATTTTAACCTACATAAATACAAATATATATTTTAGTTTCCCTTTTTAGTTTAAAGTAGTGCTGACCTAGTGTCTATGTCGGCAGCTTGGATGGTGTTAAAGAGGAGCTCGGCCACACCGACACCCTCCACATTGATGAGGTGAGGCTGGAACAGTGCCTCAGGAGCCTCGAAGCGCTCTCCTCCCACCTTGATCACACGGCCATCTGGCAGCTGGAGATGAGTGGGAAGAATACATGAAAAGAGAGGGAGAAAAGTATTAACACAGATTTAGTTGAGACCATATAAAACACAAAGAGCCTAAGGGTATAAATACAGTGTCTGAGAAAGAAGATACTGCTCATGTGCTATGAACAAGAGCCTCTGTTGTTCTCATCAACTTAAAGATTACACTTAAACCTATGTCCTTTTGGTACACTAATAAACGTAACTTGGTGAAAATAAAACTCATACAATCAGACGTAACAAATTCAAAAGTGCATGTTAATATATGTGTGAGTTTTTCTATGAAGGGCTTCATTGAAAGGGCAGAGGGAGGAAGCACGGTCCAGCCACCGCCGCAAAGCGGCTACACAGGAAATGATGTCACACAGTTCAGCACCACTCTGACATTGGCCTCCTTGTTTAAGCGCACACACATGTTCACATATCTACACACACAAAAGTTGGATTTCCATGCAGCTTTGTGGGGACAGTACCTTGCATAAATTTCTCAAAGCCAACTCTAACCACAACCATAATTATTACTAGCCTAACCTTAACCTTAGGCCTGTCATGTTGACATATTCTGAAGTTCGATATATTGCTGAAGTAAATATAAACGATAATATTGACACTCATTTATGCCACTGACACACAACCCAAAAGCAGATTTAAACCACAAAAGCTATTTTAAAATGTACAATATTGTTAAAAAATCATGCAAGCTGCAATAAATAAACAGCAGAATGAAACACTTTAGTTCTTAGTCTGCATCTGCAATGAGTCAAAGAAGTAATCAATTCAACCTTTTACAGCTTAAATTCAAAAAATAAACAATTCCCCGTAGTACAAAGAAACTGCACACGATGAATACTGACCCCAAAAAAGTATTGTGAACGATAAGTCAATATAGTAATTATCATGAAAGACCTATTTAACCTTAACTTTAAAGCACATAGTTGATCAGATACTGAAGGATCCAACTCATGGGGGCCTGATTTTTGGGCCCCACAAAGCGACAGTGTAGACCAACTTCAATCCTCACAATGTGACGAATACCCGCCCATCTAAACACACTCGTCACAGTCCGTACAGAGACACAACATGTGCCCACTGAGGCGTGTACGACACAGACTCCAGCCTCTGCATTTAGACTTGTGGTTCTTGCAGCATGGAAAACGTCTTTGGAAAGAAACCCAAGTCTGGTGGAGCAGCACTATCCACCATATGTTTGAGTCCTTTCAAAACATTAGTCAGCAGCACTGCCCTGTCCTCAAGGAGTAGCTACCAGTGGCCATGTGGTCGTCAACATGAAACCAAAATAATATTATGCTTCAGTTTGTGGACTCAAATTAATACATCCGAAAGTTCCTGTAGCAATAGTTTGAAAATAACTCATTTGTTGCCAGTTTTGGATGAAAAAAAATACTAAAACTACATCTACAACGGCACATTCTGTAAAACTGTAGGCCAAAACGTGTATTGTTCAAAGAGCTTTAAATCAAACTGTGCAAATTCAAGACAGCTGCAGTCCATCCAGAATGCTGCTGCTCAGGTCCTGACTAGAACCAGGAAGTACGAGCACATGTGTCCTGTGCTCAGGTCTCCGCTCTGGCTCCTGTGGCTCAGAGAATAGACTTGAAAGCAGCTCTGCTTGTTACAAGTCTCTCCATGGCCCAGCACCAAAGAACATCTCCCACATGTTAGAGCCACATGAACCATCTCACACTCTGAGGACTTCAGGGACCAGCCTCCTGCTGGTGCCCAGAACCAGGACTAAACCAGGACTAAACCAGGACTAAACCAGGACTAAACCAGGACTAAACCAGGACTAAACCAGGACTAAACCAGGACTAAACATGGGGAATCAGCGTTTCAGTTTTATGCAGCTAAAACCTGGAACATTCTTCCTGAAGATGTGAGACAGGCCTCTACTTCCTCTACTACTTGTTTAAATCCAGGCTCAAAACGGTTCTGTTTAGCTGTGCATATGACTGAAAGGTTTTTATTCTGCACTCTGCTCTTTTAATGTTGATTTTATGATGATTATTTATGTTGTGATTTTTTTCTTATTCTGCAAAGCACTTTGAATTACTTTGTGTACGAATTGTGCTATACAAATAAACTTGCCTTGCGACCTTGCAAACAAAATCAGAATATCCATCCTCATCAGTTACAGAAGAATTTGGGAATAAAGTAAAAGTATATACTGTGATGAAATGAACTGTAGGGTAGCATAGGGAGAGCAGCTATAGATTTAATGAGCATATTTTTTATCCATTTATAAGCGCACACTACAACTGATCACTTATGAAACTTAAAGATGAATTGACGTATAATTACCGTGTATGACTCTACTAGGACAGTGGTCTCCAGAGCGAGCTTCTGCTCCTGCTCGATGTTATAACCAACGTAACACAGCTTTTCCTTCATCATTCGCACCGTCTCAAAGTCTGCAGAGTGGTTAAAGGCATACCCTCTCAGCAACAACAACTTGAAACGCAGGGCAAAACAGAGTTAGTTGTGCAGAGAACATTGGTAAAGTAGAAGTTAAACTGTGCAGGCACCTTGATGAGGTAGCGAGTAATGTCTCTGCCTGCAATGTCCAAACGTCTTGTTAAGTGTGGCAGACTGAAGCCCTCGTACACTGGACAGATGTGTGTCACTCCATCCCCGGAGTCCACCACCACTCCAGTGAGCAGCCCTGGAACAAAGGATAGCATGTCAGAATGGGATCAGTAACATTATTCACCACAAGGGGTCAGTGCATTTGGCAAAATGTATCAGCTTCATCAGACAGTGTAGTGAGAGTGACACATCCATTTGTTCAGGTCTGTTTTTGGTCATCTTATTAACAATCATATTTGTATTTGTACCAAGAACCAGAAAATACATAAATGTTGAAGTTGGATGCAATGTGGTTATTGTTGTGGCAGTGTTCAATATTCACTATTGTGTTAACACCATATTAACTTGTTTGTCCACATTCCCTAATGTGCAAATGTTGGATGCCCACACATATACATAACACGCATTTATTTTATCAAACAAATCTCATACCTTGAGCGTACAATGTCAACACAGCTTGAATAGCAATGTAGACTCCTGTAAACTGGTAGGTCTCAAACATTACCTAAAAACAAAGGTTAAATCAAGATCAAGACTTACTATGCTAGTTAACACAGTGATGGACCAAAATCTAGTCTAGCACCATTTTGGAATAAAGTATACCTCAATGATCTTCTCCCTGTTCTTAGTGGGATTCATGGGAGGCTCAGTGAGAAGGATCTTGCAGTTGCGCGAGTCAATGTTGAGCTTCTCTGGGCCAAATGTGTAGTCCCACAAGTGTTTCATGTCATCCCAGTTTCTAACAATACCATTTTCCATGGGGTAGTTGACTTCAAGCATGGAACGGAGTTCACTAGCCTCATCTCCAACCATAAGGTCCTGAATAATAGTTAAGGAAGACCAGTTAAAATTAACCTTTGCATTAGCAGCTTAGCAGCAAAACGATCAGTTCTAGCTACACACACGTAGAGGAAGTTTTACATAGACTGTGAGAATATGCAACTTTTTTTACAACCATTGTACCCATATTATACCTTCACTAAGAAACCATTGTCCTGCATGCACAATAAGACTTGTTTCCATGCATACTCCTTAAGACACTCCAGATTTCCTCTAGCTTTGGTAAACCACTCTTTTTAGTACCATTCAACTGGCTGCATGCAAGCAGCATGAAAATATAAACAACTCCGGGTTAGCGTTTAGTGTTAGCCACACAGTCAAGCATCTCATGTTCCATTTGGAAACATCAAAAGCCCACTGAAGACAGCCATTTTATGAGCTCATCCTGTGTGCTTTGGCATTAACAAAGTACCAGCCCAATGTACTGCCTCCATATGGTCTCAATAAAAAGTTAAAAGAAAAGCACATGTGCTTCCGTCTCTCAACTGTCTGCCAAGCATCCACAGAATGGGTCAAACCGTTACAAAAGCTTTTTATTTGAGGTATTATAATGTAAAAGTAACAAAAGCTCATAGAAAATGGCATCTATTTAAAATCATCACATTTTTTGTCAGCAGCTTTCAGTCCGAGTGCTGAAGCTGCTGGGCTATTACTGTGTTATTTGC
Organism: Periophthalmodon schlosseri; assembly: GCA_000787095.1. NCBI lineage: Eukaryota > Metazoa > Chordata > Actinopteri > Gobiiformes > Gobiidae > Periophthalmodon > Periophthalmodon schlosseri. The sequence continues at coordinate 254,070 of KN483244.1, read as the reverse complement.
AAGTTACCTTCAACAACTAGAAATAACTGTAGGTCCAATAATTTTAAAACTCAATCCTAATATTCAAAATAGAAAACAAATACAGCATTTTTAAGGTAAACTTAAAATCATGACAGCTTCCTGCAGCAGGCAAGGACAGGAGGCACACACACCAACCTGAACTTACCATCTTCTGAGAATTCTACTTCAGCAGGGGGAGTAACAAAAACATAAAGGAAAAGGGAAGCAGACATTGAAAAAATATATAAACATAAGGGAAACTAGACAGAAAAGGTGTTGAAAGGGTATGTGCTAAGACAATTAATGAGCAAGTTGTAATTTTTTTGTTGTACATTTATAATGAGCACCGTTTTAAACTGCAGTTTCTTTATCAGAGAAATGTCTGTGTTCCAAAAGACCCTGTTCTTGTTCAGGACAGGAGTATACCTTAATCTCAATATTTCCAACTTTGGCGGTGGAGCGGATGATGGGCCTTCCAACAAGCGCAGGGAAGATGTGCTCAGGGAAGTTTGAGCCTGCATAGCCACACTTTACAAACTGAAAAAAAGAGTGAAGATGATGATTAAGTGTAGTCTTGAAACAGCACAGAGGTGATATCTTGAGCTGCGGTTCACACTGTCACTTCCTTTCAACTGCTCATTCACACAGACCGGCTTTCACCTCAAATCTCTACTTATTTGTCATGCATGCTGAGCCAACATCCTCCTTAACTGCTGAGCAAGTTCCTAATGACATGTTTCATCTAAGAAAATGAATTATTCATTAAAAAATAAATAAATACAATCAACAATGCAAAGGTAACGCACAGGCTACTTCATCAGGAGTAACAGGCGCTTTTTACCAACAGAGCGAAGGCAGGGCCTTCATTTGTTGAGCAATAAGAGTCATATAAATAATCTATGATCACGAGTAAACGCAATCAATGCACTGCTACGGTATTTAAACAACTGAAGCATAACATTGCGTAATTGAGCTTCCAGGCCCGGGCGCATTAGCAATTAGCGCAAACTCTAACGTGAGACTTATAAAAAACTATTACAAGGACTGCAAAAAAGCACAAGAATGAAACGAGACCAATATGACAGCTGGCCTCAGGCTGCCCATCCCGGTAACAGCAGGTGATAAACCCGAGCAGAAAAATGGCCAACCAGCCGCTAACTACTTTAGCATGACACCCAGGGCTTTAGTCAGACTCACTGATGTCCGAGTCCAAATTTAACAGATGTGTAATAATAAAACAAATGCGTATAGTTCATGTCATTTCAGATAAAAACGCGCTTGCAAAGCTGATGTTTGCGGTTTGACGGCACGGTTGGATGAATGAAAATGTAGCTAGCAGCTAAGCAGCTACACACCCAGTTGACGCTAGCACAGAAGCCCTACTTCCTGTTTCAGAAAATCGTTCATAAAAACGGTCCCGGATAAACAGCACTCAAACAGACAAACGTTGTAAGAAAATCGGCAGACGTACCCCCGTTCCATTGTCACAAACCACTACTTTCCTTCCCTGGCTGTCCATTGTGTAAAAGCCCAGTTACCGCTGAACCTCCCTCAACTTTCTTCAACAAGCCGGAAGGAAGACACGGCAGCCCGGCGGAGAGGAAGGGAAGGGTGCGCATCCGGTGAGCCGCGCTGTGCCACCGCCGACGGCAAAATAAACACTGGGATCTGGGAGGTCTGACTTTAGAAATGTTGTACCCCTTTAGCTGTATTATCATTCTTCATATTTAACGTTTTCCTGACGCTTGTGGGCCTATAACATAAAAATGTATAGGCTTAATATTGAACTGGGGAAACAGGGGAAACTTCATTGATGTTTTTGGGACAATCTCTAGCTGCGGACACTGAAATGTGTGTTTGTAGAAAGAGGTTAAGCAGCTCAAATGCTTCGTCTTCGTTACTTCGTTACTTTTAGCCAACTGGCTAAAAGTTAAAAAAAAAAAAAAAAAAAATCAGTTCTCTTCAGAACCATTTTCACAGATGCAAGGCAAAGAGGAGGAGAACAGCTCTGGTGACATTTACCATCATTATTACGTATTAATAATATCTATATGAGTAGAAATTATTATTGTTATTATTATTTAGAAAGCACAAAACAAGTGTAATAACCAAGAACCAACAGAAACAAATAGCCATAATAGAAATCAGCAATTTTATTTCAGTATTCACAAGTATTTTACAGCAGTAAATTAGACAGTTTTAACAAAATAATAGGTCCGAAGATAGAAATAGGAAAAACTCTTACAGGAATGAAGGCACAACTAAAATAAAAATATGTTGTCATATTTAATATATTTATCTCAACTTTTCCCCCATAAATAAGTATTTACGGGCTAATTATTTTCTTTGAAAATAAAGCATTTCAATGCACTTTATTGGCTGTTCAATGGTTGAGTACAGATGAGTACAATTGTAAATGGGTGAACTTGTGCCGCTGCCTTCTGCAGAAAACTATTGCCCATTACAATCTTCAAAATGCTGTATATTTGCATCTCCAGTAAAGACTACATATTCACTAATACTTTGCCTGCCAGGCAAATTGTATATGGCCTCAGTCGTATTTTATAACATATTCTCTATTGTACATGTTTACATGCTATAAATGAATATACTTTTATAAATGTTGGCATGCCAAACAGTGCTACCATAAACGCTGTACCTAGATGGTCTTACTCTTCAAATTAATCTAATTTCAAATCAAATAGAATCTACATGGAATCATTAAAAACATGCACAATAGTTTTTGTCTGGTTGGTTCGATTTCAATTAACTTTTATGAAAATAAAAATATGTTTGTAAAGGCCATTATACAACTTTTTAAAACAATTGTTTTTGATTTGTCCATTTAAGTAAAAGTGGCGTAAGAAGCTTCAGGGCACAGTTGTATACACATTTGTGAAATTAGCTGAACTAACAGCAGCTTCACATGAACGTAACAGTTCAGTGGCACAGAGACATAAAGCACCTGTACCTATATTTATTGAAAATGAGGTAGCTCTTTTTTTCTTTACAATTAAGAGCTAGTAAATTCACAGCGTATTATACGAGCCATATGATTTGCTGTAGCGACCCCAGAAGGGAAAAGCCATAAGAAAGGATGACCAAGATTAATATAAGCTGCCAAACAACAGACTCTTTCAGTATCCAAAAGAGTGGGGCATAGAAACGGGACGTACCATCCTGAGAACTGCTAAGGCTTTGACTGCTCCAGTTCAGCACAGGGCACAGGTAGTCCTGGAAAAAGACATATCGAATTGTTTCTTTGTAGTAGTTAGTGACTAAGTTGCCTGTAACTTTTTATTTGTTTACTACTACCTTTATTAAACCCAGGGAGTTGTCTTAGGTACTCATAGGTTCATGTGTTGTCACTGTAGTTTGTCCTGGAAAATGTACAGGTGACAAAGAGTCCTTGATAGGCTCCAGCTGTCCCTATTGAAGAAAAATCCCAATAAAAATTAAATAAAATCATTTCAGTTGTTTCAAAGTATATATTTGCCTACACACTAAACATGATCATGTTGCTGTATACCCGGTGGGACGCTAATGCAGGTACAGCCCCTGGCTGCTTCTTTAAGCCAATGAGCACCTAAAGGAGAGATTTGCCAAGGAATTGTAAAATGTACATTAATCAACTTGGTAAAAGGTTTACTTCTCGATGAACAATAAAACTTACAATATTTCTTGAGTCCACACCAAGGCATTGTAGTAAACCCATATTGGTATGGGAACCACCCCATTGAAACTGCAGGCCAGCAGCTGAGTGAATGTCCTGAGATGACCATCTTAAGCCAGGGGGGATGCTAAGAAGGTCAGACAATATTACGTCACACAACGTAGCCGAGTAACTCTAGTGAAATAACTCTTTAAAATATAAACAAACAAAACTTTGAATCAAGCTACTATTTTACCAGAGTGGGCCAAACTGTTTGGGTTCCTGTTCTTCATGGTCACTTTCATCTTTGAAGAAAAGCAGCGTATCTAATCCATAAACCGGATCCTCCACTTCTTCAGCTGAGACCAACTGTGGGAAACTGGCCAGAAACAGCTGTTGAACTTGACAGTGGAGCACAACCTGCCCCCAAACAAACAATCAGCAAATAGCATGTTTGAATGTAGCACATAACTAATTTTGTAGTGAGAAGATTTTTTTTAAAGATACCTCACAGCTAGTTATATCACACTGCTGTCCAAGGGGCTCCTGTCGGTCTTGAAATAGCTCACACTGTCTGTCCTCCTGTGAGGCTGCTGAGCAAAAGTCAGCAAAGCTGTCACTGGGCGGAAGACCTTGTAGACTTTGTACTTCTCCCTCAGCTAATTGGACAGGTTCCTGGCTCGTGTGGGACTCTAGGCTGACACCTCTGGACACTTGTTCTACTTCAGAATGTTCTTCATATTCTGAGTGTGCAGAGGTAGCGGAGGATTCCTGAGCTGCAAAGTGATCTTCATAAAAAAGACCTGTATCAACATCAGAATTGGATGTGTTGTACCAAATGAAATCATTGTTGCAAAAGGATCGAGACAGCCTATAGTTCCTCAGTTCCTCTTCATCATCAGTCGGATATTCATCAGTGTCTGTGTCTTGTGAAGCAAGAGAAGAAACATTTGGCTCAAAATCCTCAGACGGTTCATCCTGTGATGAGCCTTCATCACATGATACATTGTCCACAAAGTCATACAAGCCCGCTGTCTGAGAAAGTGTTGAAACACTCTTCTCTTTCTTTCCTCTTTCCTCTGCTTCTTTTGAAGTTCGTAAAAAATTAAGATTGAAACTATGCTTTCTCTCTTTGTGACTTTCACAAGACTTGTCAACAGATTTATCTCCAAAATGACCCCATTCCACCTGAAGATGTGGTTTACTGTTACTGTCCTGAGATGATTTATTTCTTTTCTCACAGTGGCTGGCAATGGTGCAAATGTTGACTGTTGATGTGAATGCACAAGATTTGGGTTCAGAATCCAAAATTACATCCTCATCCGGGGTGACATAGTTGTGTCTCATTGCAGACATTCCCTCTCGTCCATCCCAAAATTCTGCACCGGCCAGACCACAACACCAGGCTTGTGCTGCCTGTTCACCAAATACAGAAAAGTCTGCAAAGTCAGTTTCATTTGAGAGAAAGCAAGTTTTCAGGACTGAGCTCTTGTCACCATCATAAGGGTATTTTTCAGATAGTCCGTCTGTACAAGCTGCCTGGTCATCCATGGCCTTAAGACTCACAGTAGATGTGGGTTGAGATTGCTCAACTGGCTGATTTAACCTGGAAACAGATTGACAGGGATCTGGGCGTAAAATTGGAGAGTTGGATGCAGATTCCCATGGGGAGCAATTAAAGCCATCAGCACCACCAGGAAACTCACTAAACTCCCCAAATTCCTCTTCTGCCGGCGCTTCTTCATCCTGGTTGCACACTCGCGGCAGGGATGAAGACAGCTGTGGCATGGCGTCCATTGGCTTCCCCTTGCCAAAAATAACAGTAATTTAGTATAAGATGTATGGTTTACTACACATGAACAGAAGAACTAATGATCAGAGATGCTTCAGTAGGCACGTCCATACACCTACATTGTAGGTGCTCACAGCTTAGAACTACCTGATTAAGATTAGGCCCTGGGATAATCCTCTTATCTCAAACACATACGCAGTTAATAAATAGTGAAACTGACCCAGCTCTATATGGACCTGTTTGTTTTCAGTCAGTTGTCAATCACATCATGAACACAGCCAATGACAATAAAACACAGATTTCGAAACTATACTTACTCCGTTAAAATATATTCTTAATTCCAATGTCATTACAAACAAAACACTGTTAATTAAGTCCACAATTGCACAGCTAAACAATATTATAGCTAATTTACAATGGGCTAACAAGGGTGTGTATGATGCGCTCAAAATCCACTAGCTTCTCTACCACCTACCAACGAAAGACTAAGACACGTTGGTCCACGCGATAAACTAGCAGCTATTACACGTTTATTATTGCATTTAATCAACAATATTCACCCAGATTGTCGTTACACCTCTTCAGCAGCCGAGTTCCCCATCCTTCATCATCATTCCGCGGACAGTGTCAGTGGTGCCGAGGAAAGGATAGGACTAAAACACAGAGCTCCCACTCCGTTTCAAATACTCTGACCGGAAATGAGTCAAAGCTAATGGAGTGTCCAGTTAAACCGCGTGATGCTTCTTCCGGACATAGACGATCTTTGGTGTTGTCGGTCATCTTGGTGGGTCAGGCGCGCCGTGGTCAGGCACAGCAACACCGCCATCTACTGGGAGCACATCCAACTACATCTAGACAGTGATGGGAAGAATACTTTGAAAATGGATTTAGTTACAAAATATATGTCCTACTGACTGGAGAAGGAAAAATCACACATGCACTCACCACAGTAACAGTGGTTTCTACACTGCCTGGCCAAAAAAAAAAGTCGCCACCTGGATTTAACTAAGCAAACAGGTAATAGGTCGCTGCAGTTGGTCAGGTCTAGGTTCAGCAACAGTCTGTGCTCAAAGAATGAGGTCAGCTGACCACCTGAATATACTGAAGGACCAGGTTATTCCATCAGTGGATTTGTTCTTCCCTGATGGCACGGGCATATTCCAAGATGACAATGCCAGGATTCATCGGGCTCAGATTGTGAAAGAGTGGTTCAGGAGCATGAGACGTCATTTTCACACATGGATTGGCCACCACAGAGTCCAGACCTTAGCTCCATTGAGAATCTTTGGGATGTGCTGGAGAAGGCTTTGTGCAGCGTCAGACTCTACCATCATCAATGCAAGATCTTGGTGAAAAATTAATGCAACACTGGATGGAAATAAATCTTGTGACATTGCAGAAGCTTATGGAAACAATGCCACAGCGAATGTGACTTTTTTTTTGGCCAGGCAGTGTATTTTACTCAGTGATTTTGTGCAGTTTGAAGCCTAAATTGTGTGCTCAGGTACTGCAGTGTATTGCTTTTATTTCAGAAAAGTAACTCTATTCTGATTACCACCAAATGAAACAGTAACTGGGCCGGAATACAGTTACTCAGACTTTCCAACACTGCGTTTATAACTATATGTTCATCACTGTTCTTGCATCTACAGGTGAAACCAGATGTTTATAAATACTATATAAAAAGACACATTCGCTTTTTTTTCTCACTGTCTGATATGAACTCAGACTAAACTTTTCCTGTTTAAGGTCAATTAGAATTACCCAAATTATTTCTGTTTGCTAAATGCCAGAATAATGACAGAAGGATTTTTTTTATTTTTTGGCAATTTTTCATTACTTTACTAGTTAGGACTTTTCATCCAGTAAGATTACGATGCATTTAAACAATTTGGGAAAACCCAGATGATGATATCATGTCTATGGAAGCTTCTGAACAACATTTGAGTTAATTAGAGACACACCTGTGGATGTGTTTGAAGGCACACCTGGAACACACTGCTTCTTTGTGTAACATCATGGCCAAGATATCAGGGGGAGAATTGTGGACTTGCATAAGTCTGGTTCTTCCTTGGGTGCAATTTCCAGATGCCTGAAGGTGCCAAGTGCAAATATAAACACCATGGGGATGTCCAGCCTTCATATCGCTCAGGAAGGAGACGAGTTCTGTGTCCCAGAGATAAACATGCTTTGGTCTAAAATGTGCATATCAACTCAAGAACAAAAACAAAAGTCCTTGTGAAGATGCTGCTGAAGCTGGCAAGAGTGTGTCATTATCCACAGTGAAACGAGGACTGCAAGAAAGAAGCCATTACTTTAAAAGAAACATAAAAAAACAGATTACAGTTTGCAAAGCCACACAGGGACAAAAAAATTTATTCTCGGAGACATGTCCTGTGGCCTGACCAAACTAAAATTTAACTGTTTGGCCATAATGAGCATCGATACGTTTGGAGGCAAAAGGGGGAAACTTGCAAACCTCAGAACACCATCTCAACTGTAAAATACGGGGGTGGCAGCATCATGTTGTGGGGTTGTTTTGCTGCAGGAGGGACTGGTGCACTTCAAAAAATAGATAGCATCATGAGAAAAAAGAACATTATGTAGAAATACTGAAGCAACATCTCAAGACATCAGCCAGGGAGTTAAAGCTTGGGTGCAAATGGGTCTTCAAAATGGACAATGACCTGAAGCACACTGCCCACTGGTTACAAAGTGGCTTAAGGATAACAAAGTGTTTTGGAGTGACCGTCACAAAGCCCTGATCTCAGTCCTATTGAAAATTTATAGACAGACCTGAAAAGGCATGTGTGAGCAAGGCGGCCCACAAACTTGGCTCAGTTACACCAGTTCTGTCAAGAGGAATGGGCCAAAATTCCAGCCAACTATTGTGAGAAGCTTGTGGAAGGATATTTGACCCAAGTCATACAGTTTAAAGGCAATGGTACCAAATACTAATGAAATGTATGTAAACTTCTGACTTTGAAGAAAGTAATGAAAAATTGTCTAAAAAAATCTCTCATTATTCTGGCATTTAGCAAATAGAAATCATTTTGTTAATCCTAATTGACCTAAAACAGGAAAAGTTTAATTTGATTTCATGTCAGACAGTGAGAAAAAAAAAAGTTTAGGTCTTTTTACATAGTGTGTGTAAACTTCTGGTTTGAACTTATCTAGCCTTTGTTGCATTGGGTGTTTTTATTGCTCAAAAATATCTAGGAAGAACATGCCTCTCGCCTCTCCACAGATCCGACTGTAAACAGGCCTTGTGGAGTCACCTGCTTCATCAGACCAATTTAAACCCCATACTGTAGGACATTCTTGGCAAAGCAATAACATCTCCATGGAGATAAGTAGGTGGCAGACCATCCACCATAAAAGTCACCTTTAAATATAAAAAAATGTTATTAGTTGTTCTTCTTCTTTCAAAGGTTTTAACATTTTAATTCATTTAATTCACTCATTTTAATCTAGAATGTTTTAGCCAAGAACAAGACAATGAGCAAGATCAAGATGAAAAGATTTATTTGTGAGGATACTTCATTTTTAGTTTCTTTTTTACAAAAGCACAATGAAAAATGCTTTTGGTGATATGTTAAACCGGAAAGTGTGAATCTGCTTCTTACTTGTTCTTATCTTTACAAATTATGTGATCAGAAACTTAAAAGATGGCCTCTAACATTAAGCAAGCCCGCCATGACAACAATACTTATAATAGGCTGAATGAAATCTAATTTGAAAATCATCGAGAACTGTAAACCTTATTGTTAGTATGAATAAATAAAACAAAATACAATATATAACACTTGTAACACCTTTGAGATCGGACTCACCAGATCATAGCACAATGTAGAATATAAATCAGTTCTTGGTTACATGACAAAGAGTATGTTACCTTACTTACATAACGAACTACACAGACTTTTGTAAGGTCAAAAACAACCACAGCAAATTAACTTAAGGTTAAAACGTGTTTCAGTTATCAGAGTGCAAAATGTTTTAATTTCTTAAACTGATCAAAAACAAATTCTACTGTCACCTTTACCTTTAGGCAACACATCCATTTACAAAGGAACAACATTTATTTAAGAGTTTAAAAAAAAAAACAAAAAAACAATTTACTGTAAATTAAGAAAAACTAGGATAAACTTGGAACATTTCAGTTTGTGTTATAAATCTGGTAAATGAAACACAGACACCATAAACGTTTTACATGCAGTTCTGTTAATACTGGAGTTATGACGACCATCACTGGTAAATCCCAACCCATTTAAAGGGCCTATATTACGCAAAATTGACTCTTGTGAGCCATGTTATGTTGTTACCTCCTCAAAAATATACCTGGAGTTGTGTTTTGTTTCAATCACACATGTAACCCTTCATTATAAGTCAATTGTCTACATCTCAAAAGCTCAAAATGCTCCGTTCCGCCTTGTGATGTCATGAGGCGCTAGTTTTCAAGTTAACAGCTACCGTTTACCTTTTGTTTAGTAGAGATTGGAAATTCCAGAAGTGAAATTATCCAAACGATTCCAGTGAAGGTTTGTGGAGTTTAAAAACACAGAGCACTACCCGTATGACATCACAGGGTGGAACAGAGTGCTTTCCGTTTGAGAGAACTCGGCCTAAATATGCAGGGTTTGTGTGTTAAACATGTGTGAATGAAACAAAACACAACTCCAGGTCTGTTTTTGATGAAGAAACAACATTATAGCATAGATCAGAAAACAGTGTAATATGGGCCCTTTAAACCAACCATCAAATCAATCAAATAAGCATTTTGCAAAATAAAAAATATATCTGTCATAAAACACAACTTTAGAAAGAAAATACTGTACTAGCTATATGCTGTGTAATACATGAGATTTCCGCCCGTACCTTTGATGCTACCTTATACTAGCAAAGCCCAACAGGACGACAGAAAGAACTCAGATTTGTTCAATAATAGTCTATCCTAACAAAAGGTAGAATGGAGCGAGAGTGAAGCACCTTAAGAAGCCCATATTTCATTTTGCAAACTCGGCCTCAGTCACAGCTGTGTATTCAAGAATGCTCCCTTAGGCCTGTTACAAAAGACTGAACAATATGTTTTGGGGTCAGTATTCTGTTCTTTGCACTGGTAGGAAACGTTTAGTTGCTTTTTTTGGCAATGCAATAAGATTTGAGACTTATTATAGCGATACAAGCTAATTACTACAGTGTTGCATTCTTCTGTTTAGTGCAGCTCGTGGTCATTTAGAACAGCTTACAATTGTGGAGATAAATCTGCTTCTGTGTCAGTATCAGTGGAGTGTATTAGTTTCAGTATTATCGTTTATTGTCAACATTTACTTTATAGTTACGCACTTCAAAATGTGGTATCGTGACAGGCCTCTGCTCCCTTATAACGTCTATGAAGGAATGTCTTGAACCAGCCTCAACACAGACAGGATGCTGCAATGGAAATTAGCCAAAATACAATACTACTGTGCAGGGCCAGTCCTACAAGTCAGTAGAACAGCCACTAGTCCAAAAAAGTGACACTATTTAACCTCAACACAAATTATTTCCCGTTTTTACACAAACATGAACAATATACATTCAGATAGCGATTCCTGCTTCCAAAACAGCTAAAGCCGCTTCTTACTGTAAAAGGTAGTTATAGCTCGATCTGATGACGTTTACATGACCACGAAAAAGACTCACCCACTACTAGTGTAAACAATGACATGTGAGCTAGAATCAGCAAAGGGGACTCAACAGCCACACGTTTTAGAAAGACATGGAGTGTGGAAATGCCAGTTATAATCCTCATTTTGGGAAAATTAGGTCGAGCCGGGACTGCAGTATGTTTCCATGACAACTGGAACAAACCCAAAAGACGGCAGGGCCTTAAGGGGAACACTGCTATGTACATCATCAGCAGAAATAAAGAACAAACAGTGCTTAAACTGTATCAGGGAATACTTTCAAAATAATAATTTTCTCAAAATAAACTACTACCCAAACCCTGTCCTGATATCAGTCTTCTAGTCAGTCGACTACATTTCAGGGGACACGTGTCAATCAAACTAAAAGTCATCCATCAAGTTCATTCTTTAGGATCCCTATGTAGCTTTACCACAGCTGTTTTTTTTTTTAAATGAAGAAGACCAAAGTATTCTTCATCTAACAAAAATTGGCAACACAAAGAAAGACCCTGAATGTTACAGTTACTTCCAAATCCATCCATAGAACATGTCTTAATTAACAATCCCTAAAGTTGGTTGTTTGCTGCAGTGTTAACAGTTGGCGATGGTGGTGATACTGATGATTGGCTTATGTGTGTTTACAGGTGATAAAGTCTTTGCTTCGCGCAGATCTAAGTGAGGTTAGCCGAGCTTGGTGATCTGTAGATCTCCATCTATTCGTACTGTATCAATAGAAGGCAAAGACTTTACTTTGTGATAAAAGTCAAATAGCTGGTGTCCATCCACAAATATCCGGAACCGCTGGTGCTCACAGTGGATCTCAATCTAGAAAAACAGATAAGAAATTTAAATGCAGTGAGCCACAGACCGAGTGCATTTTAATCACCAAAAGATATTCTTCTGTTGCTCTAACTCTAATAAAAACATCTAAAAACAGTAAAACACAATTCAAAAAGAATCATCCAAAATAAAATTATAATTATAGCATTAAATTATTGAAGACGATCAAAGTAAAAGGCACAGCACTGTTCAGTACTGTTCAGTAGTGTTCAGTAGTGTTCAGTAGTGTTCAGTAGTGTTCAGTAGTGTTCAGTAGTGTGCAGTAGTGTGCAGTAGTGTGCAGTAGTGTGCAGTAGTGTGCAGTAGTGTGCAGTAGTGTGCAATAGCACTAACATGGCACCGACCTTATTCGGCCCCGCCCACTTTCACCGTACATGCGACTAAACGGCGCTTTCTTTGTAGTGGCACTTCCAGTTAAACGGGAATCCCGTTCATTTCAATGGAAAATTTGGGAAAAGTTTTGCCACTAAAATATGATATAAAGTAAGTTGATTTGTGTAAAACGTTCATTGTTCATGTGACCAACACGTCGACACTGCACCGACTCTCTGGAGGCTTTAAAACAGCTTTGTTGTCCTTATAGAAGTGTAGAAGTAATATGTAGAAGTAATAACAGTAGATTTCAGGAGATCGCAAAGGTTTTGAAAGTTGTGGCTGTAGAGAAATTACAGACAACACTGTATTGATATGAGTGAGCCTCAATGTTCTCTTCTTTTCTAAATGAATCACTTGTGATGAAAATAGCAGGGCAAATTTCCGTAAGATTCCATGAGATACACTTTTAGAAACAATGTGTAAACGTGCACAGAATTATTGGAGCAGAAACTTGTGCTAGACTTGTCCCGCGGTCCTATGAACATTACTCATCACCCATATGTGCAGCTGCCGTGCTCATCCCCCAAACTACACCACAATTACACAGCTGACTCCACCTTCGTGTGGCACAAAAGCATCATAAATAATGAATGTAATGTAGGTGGACATGTGCTTTTATTCAATTATCATACTGGACATGTAGAGTCAAGTGTGTTCTAGCTCGTTTCAATGACAAACGTTCAGGTGTGATTCAGTATCGCACCAAGTCATGAGACTAAATAACTGCCTTTCCTTCATATAAACCTTTATCTTAACTTAAGTCAAACCTTATGAAATTAACTAGGAAGCAAATCATTTATTTTGGGGCTGTTTTAGGGATAAGCCACAATAAATGAAGATTTGAATGTAGTATAAAAAAAAAAGGTATGTTTATGTGAAATTGTGCTTCCAAAAACAGGAAGTTGACTATATATGGCTATGAATGTTCTTATATTGTGTTGGTTTTATTGGAAAGCACTTTGGTCACCTTGAGTGTTGTAAAGGGCTCTATGAATAAAGTTTGATTGATTGATATATACACTCAAATGAAACGGGCAGATGAGAGGGCAACATCCAAACATCCCAGAAATACATCTATACATTACCCTAAAAGGTTGGTCTGGGATGAATGGAAAGTAGTCAGTAGAAGCTTCCTCCTCAGTCCATTTGCCAGACACTCGGGCATTGCGCAAGAACCGGCGCTCACTGAAGCGGGCGGTGAGTTTTAGGGCGACATCACTCGGGGGATCCTCTTTCTCAGAGTCACGTCCACAGGTCAGGCTCACGTCGAAGCTTTAGATGAAGGCGGCATAAGGGACGTCAGATGTACAAAACTATGAGCCAGAGCTAATCCAAAATAAGTCAAACTCATAATTCTGCTTCTGCTGTGTAAGAGCAAATAACAGCACGGCAATGGCCTATAATCCCTTAACAATAGTCCTGGCTCTAATCCCAGGAGCACTGCATCTTGAGACAACCAAACTGTCACAAGGCATTATCAGCCCACATCATTTAAGACTTTAAACAATAGACGAATGTGTGTTTTCAAACTCTCCTGACCAAGACATTCACATGACCTCTACTTCTGCCTGCAGCTAAACTCTGAGCACACTGATGTCACTGGGAAGTTTTGCCAAGTATGACACAAGTTTCCATGTAGGGTAAAGACACACCCAAAACAACTATACACAAACGGGTCCTTGCTCCCTCTTTCTTCCCCAGTCTCTACCAAGGGGCCAGGAAACGCCCAGCCTATGCATACTTAAAAAGTCACCATTTTCCACAGCTGCTCCTGCACTGTATCTTAAAGCTATCTCTAAAATCACGCATTAATGGATGGCACAGGTCACGTTTAAACAGTCAAAGCGTTGATAGCATTAGAGTTATATCATCTCACCTGTTTGGCTCCAAGTCGACAATACCCATCACTATGATCTTCTTTCCTGGACGCATGCCACCTCGTATGCGTCCACTGAATGGCACAGACTAGCGAGCACACAAAGCAACACGTTACCGGTACTTTCCTTGCATCTTAGATCAACAAGAGATAAAATGTTATTACTGTGTTGCTTACAAGACGTGCTATATCCTCCTTATCCGGAGAGATGATACCGGGGTTCTCCAGAGAGTCATTGATATGGTCATTCTCCACATTCTGCAAAACCAGTAGCAAAAGTAGGCCTAAAATGTACTGTGCAATGAATAAACTCTGGTAAACATGGGTTGAAGAAGCTGTTGATTGGGATTAGAGGAGCAATAGAGTTATGAGGCCTATGGCGAAGACAAACACAGACACCCATCAACAACAGCGGGGTGGCTGTGCACCTACACATGCTGAAAATACGAAGGTTTTAGTGGTGTCAAAATAGCATGAATGTGGTGCACCATCAATGCGCATCAAAGGTCGGCCTGGATGAGCAGGTAGGCTACATCATTCTGCAGACAGAATTACACTCAAACGTATTGGGTTTCCTACTTCCTTCAATGATGAAAGAGGAGTAGCCGTGCCCTGACCGCACGCATCTTTCACAATTGCGCCGGATAACGGTGCGCTCGGATCAAATTTGTGGGCAACTGCACAATTTGAAAAACCGGCTTAAGGAGTGTCCATCCAGTTTGGTATGAAGAACCAAATATACTTACTATCCCGTCGTTCTCCGCTGCCTGCACCGCCATCTTGAACAGAATCTCATAGGATGCTTAATATGCGCGCCTGGACAGCGTGGTGTGTCAGCGTCGTGGCACTCGCCCCGGAGAAAGCTGCACTACCGGTCTTTTCCTGCTCTAGGCTCTGCTCTCCTGGTGGATATTCACGTCTGACCGGTGCAGACAGGCCTCACCGCCGCTCCATGTGCTATAGAGAAAATGGGTGGATATCTGCTGACGTACATACTTTATCATAATTACAGCTAGAAGCCTAATCCCCTTCTGTTAAAATGGCTAATCATACAGATTTTCCTAAACCCTCTACCCAATCAGGCATTCTTCTGATGGTATAAATACATTTATTTGCAGTGGGTGCCTGCATTTAGCCCCTAGTTCAAGTCCTGGCTAACTGATCCATGGGTATTCCCAATAATTGTAATGATGATGTGCTATAGCCAAACTATAATGATTTTTCAGAACAAAAAATATGTTGATGACACTGAAATGTCATGGTGTAGGCCTATATCTTAACTACTACTCCATCCTATTCCCCTCTCATAGAAAATAAGATAGCAGTTAGGCAGAAGTTATTGCGCCCTCTTGTGGGAATTCGTCAGTATCACACAGCCCCTGCACCATTTTTTATTGACCAAAAGGGAGCAGTATTTAACCACCTCCTGAACTGTAGAAACCACCGCTTTGCAGTGCTGTAAAACGACAGATTCAACAATGCACCTGTTGTCACCTGCTCCTCTTATTGATGGGCAGGACCCAGGTTAAACTGCTCTACCAGATTTGATTAAAGGTCTAATAGCTTGGACCTATTAGAGGAGAAGATATTTTGGTAGGAAGATCATGGACCAGTCCAGAACAGAGCTAACGATATATTCCGCTCTCTTACTGATCTGAGCATAAATTACTTGACAGTCGGGCTTCTGAAGTGAATTGCCCCTCTCCCCCTCCCATCCCGCACGCACGCACACTGCGCGTCGCCGCTCCATCCTCTGTGCGCTGCTGCTGCCATGGCCGCAGAGAGTGCCGCTCGAGAGGATGTAACAAGCCGAGCTGCAGACTCTACCGAGATGGAGGAACGTGTAAGAGCATTTTGCATTCTTTCTTGTTATTTTAGACTATCTCAATCATATGTCAGTTTTCGATCGTGTCGTTATTTGACATCAGCCGTTTGCTGCATCCCCACGTAGTTGCCACAAGATGGACATAAACTCTGCGGAAAACTGCTTCCGCAGATAAAACTGCTTCCGCAGATACCTGCCGGTTCATTTACATACAGGGAATGACGGGAAGGTGGCAGTGATTTGGAGCAGTTTAGCCTCCATCATCGTCCTCTGCAGCTCTCATGTGAGGGGAGTGAAAGTGGCAGCGCGCAGTCAGTGAGCTGGTCTCTTCGGTGGGTCCTGTGGGCCAGTGCACGCACTGTATGCAGTACATTAGTCACAGTTAAAGCATATGAGCTTGTGACGCTCTTATTGACGTAGACCTGTGCACGGTAGTTTGCTGTTGCACCTGCTTGTAAAAGTGTAGTTTTTACAGCAAAGTGTAGACTTTTTAAATTTGCCAAGCAGAGAGGGGTACTGTGCAGTACTGTGTCAGAATGCTGTTATTCTGGTCTGCTGTGGCATAATGGGCTTAATTTAGGCTTTTTCCAAAATGCCTGTAGCAGCGTTGCCTTCTAAGTATTTCCTCAGGTGTGATCACGACAGGTTCACAGATTCTTGCCTTTGTAGTTGTTATCTTAAATACTTTCACACCAGATTTGTCAGTTACTGTTATCCATAATTTAAACATAAAAGGCGTTGTGAAGATATGGTACTCACCTCACTCACCCACCTAAGACACCAAAGAATCTTATGGGAAACACAAGTCGTCCCTGCCCACTGCTTCTTGATACCCAACCTGTTCTACCACTTCACATTCATGTGGTTCAGCTGTTTTTGTCAGCTGATGCACTTTAGTTGTTGTCTTCGGATCGACACACATCAGATCTACTTGTTGGACTGACACTTGTAGTTTGGTGAGATTGATTTTCTGTTTACGATGGCTGGGAAAATACTTCTTTTGCATAACATTTATTTATCTTTGCTTCATATTAGCTTCTCCATCCATGTCTTGGATATAGAGGTTAAAGTGGCAAAGGTAAAACCAAGCAAATGCAGGAGATTACACTTGGATCTCTCTAATCTGTCCAGTGGAAAATGAGACTCTGGATTATTCGAGCTGGTCAGAGAACTGTGAAAGTCCTGTTATTACAGATTACAGTCTAAGGATTGTTTTACCATCAGATTTATTTAGCCAAGAAAGCATAACTTAGTGCGTACAGAGCAGTGAAAACTATTTAATAGCAATATGCAGGTGGGTTTGATTGAAAATATATTTTATCTATATTAAATAATAATAAATTCACTGTTAACCATGACTCTTGTAGACAGTTAATCTTAACTACGCTGGCCAACATCATGTGACCTACTTTGCCTTATTTCTGAAACTTGTGTTGTGTTGGTTTTTTCCAGCATTGTGTATATTTTTGTTTTCAATAAATGTATTATGATTTGATCCTCTAAACTCCAGCTGAAGGGGGAGGCCATGACAGTTGATGTGGAGGCTCCATTGCCTGCTGGACAGGAAGAAGCCGCGATCCGTTGCAGAGATGTTTGCCGATCCTATGGCAAACTCAAGGTCCTGAGCAATCTCAATCTGACTGTGCCACAAGGACAGATGTAAGTAGCACATCTTAGAGTGTAGAGTGAGTCTTTCTCCTATTTGGCATCACCTCACTTTCCTCATATCACAAATGTGGTCTTATCTGCTTTAGTCCAATCAGATTCACATGAGTTTCACCAAGCACCATATTGTCTCGCTCTTATTTCACGTATTTACCCTGTGACCGACTGACCAAAGCTCCTCACCAGGATTTTTCTTCAAATCAGATTTACATTCTTGACCTCGCCTAGAGACACAAAAAAAGTTACAACTACTTAGGACTTAGGACTTAGTCTCAACTGTGTATTCATATGCATTATCGTAATATCTACTGTTCTTGTTCATGGCATAACTACATTAAAAACTAAGGCTGGCCATTTCTTTTCTTCACATTGATGCCTCACACATGTTTATTTGACTGTATTCTAGTCTTGTTAAAACAGAGAAAAATTGCTTTCATTTCCTAAATATAAACAACATAAACTTTTAATAATTTAACACAAAAATAGTCAATATTCTTCTAAAGTCTGAACTCGGCTCCAAACATTTTACTGACTGACTTCTCTAAGTGAAAAAACAAACAAACAAACAAGCATGTTATTAATGATTGGACACGTCTGAACCTCTAAAATTAGATCAGTTACACAGATCACAGGCCGTCTGTTTTGGGCTTGTTCCAAAAGGTTCAACTCAGGTGCAAAATCATCACCTGTCATCTGTGGGTCTACATCACATGAGCTGATAAGTATCGTCATTTTGTGCCTCAAAAGTCTCAGTTTTCAGGCATGTTTTAATTCCATCTGACCTCTCCATGTTTTGTTATTTTAGTGTGGGCTTAACCCTAGAGTTGTGGGGGAAATACACACAAACTGTTTTCATAGATGTCATTTATTTTTTATCTTTGCCACCATGATGTGCACACGAGAATTACAAGATAAGACTGTCAGAAAAAATCTCTAGAGTTAGAAATAGGATAATCTGAAACAACGGCATCTACAGTATGTCTGCAGTGTGATCTCTGGTAAAGTCTAATGTACCCTGCATGTCTCTATAGCAGCACATCACACAGTTTATGCAGTAATCATAGGTTGAACGTAGTGGCACAGTGCGTACTTCTAATTGGGCATTTATGAACTCATTATCGTTGCTTTGTGCATTCTTTGTTCCAGAGACAACTAGCTGCTTTCACATACACCACATAGTTTTGTCACGGTTCTCCGGTTTCTTCGGTTACAGTCTGTCCTCATCAGTTACAATGCAACACATTTTAATATCATGGTTCTATCTCTTGCAGATATGGTTTGTTAGGCCCCAGTGGTTGTGGGAAGACTACGCTGCTGAAATGCATTGTGGGTACTCTAAAAATATCGCGAGGTCAAATTATTGTGTTGGGAAAGCCACCTGCGTTTCCTGGCCATGAAGTGCCGGGGAGAATGGTTGGATACATGCCACAGGTAAATCAATACAAAAAGAACACCACAAACAACTATTTGCATATAGACGTCTGTCTCATTGTCACTAGTTGTGCAAATTGTCAGCAATGCAGCAGTGACAGCTCAAGTCACCTTTTCATTAACCTTTTATCTCCTGAAGGATATTTTTCTAACATGATAAATAGAGTTGATGCCTTGATGACAAGTGTTGGTTGTAAAAGACCACTATAAATAGAAATGTTGGGTCTGTATTTCACACTGTATTTCTAGTATAAACCGCATCCATGAAATCTGATCTGACTGATGAGAGTCTCAAATGAATAAGATACAGTTTAGAATAAGTGAGGCCTGACTGAACCCCACTGAACAGAAGCTGTACTCCAGTGATGTAGCTTTCGTTTCACTGTATAAAAACACAACCATAATAATTACATTCCACACAAAGCTATTTTAACTGGGTCTGCACCTGTACAGTGTATTTACATTTGAAACCTTTGTTCTTGCCTGGTCTATTTGAAGCCTCTACAGTACAGGCAGTGACCTGTGTCTCGTCTGAGTGTTTCTCATTACTGTCAGTGAATATCAGATGGAGCTGCTCAGATTCGGCCGAGGTCATGTGTAACTCTGACCGTCTCTGTAGGAAGTGATCTGGAACACTTCTTGAGTTCCCAGGCCTGACATACCTGTTGTTGCAAAGCTTCTAAAGCGCAGACAACCTTTTGACTTTTGGAGCACATCCACGAGAGGCATGTCCCAGCTATGTGCCTGAAACTGTGTGAACTGAAACTGCAAACTACAGTCATGCCGAATATCTAGAACACAGCGACCATCCTGGATTAGTGCTCATTAAGTCATGCTCATTAACAACAATTATACCAGTGAGCATAACTATATCACAACATACGGTTTTGGTCTCATGGGGGTTTTGTCCAAGATGTTAGCAGAATTTACAACCTTC
>KN483244.1:199578-225775 GCA_000787095.1 Periophthalmodon schlosseri | reverse complement strand
TCCCTATGTGTCGTATTTTATGTATATCTGTTTTTGTTTGTTGTTGTTTATGTGAAGCACTTTGAACAGCTTAAGTTGTATTTTAAATGTCCTATACAAATAAAATTGAATTGAATTGAATTGATGCAAAGTGCTTTGAGCACCTTGAAGGTGGAAAAGCATTATATAAAAATGTGACCATTCACCATTTACCATATTTGTTTGTTTTTTCAGTTTGAAGAGCCGATCTATGGTAGCCAAAATACAGATTTCACCACCTATGTGACTCCTGGTGCTGTTCTCAGGTTTGTAATTCACAGCAGTTGTCATACAACTTGTTCTGCAGTACAATATTAAATTGTAATGTCTCCTTTCTTAAAGTATCACTTTCTATCTCGCTGTTGGTCTGACCGCTCTGTCCTTCGTCCTGGAGAGGAAGGAAGGCCTGCTGGACAGATGCTGGGTAGCAGGTGGGTTTATAGATTATAAACTTTTGCATTTGACACTTGGCTTTGGCATCTTTGTAGAATATTGTTTATGGTTATCTCATTTAAAGTCAATGATACTGATCAATGTCTGTGTAGTCCCTCAGTCGGCCAGGTCTGATCCATAGTAAAAGCCAAAGTTAAATCTGTCAACTGGACAAAAAGTTGTAAGAGTGAAGACGTTTCGCCGCTCATCCAAGCTGTTTCCTCAGTTCATGAACTTAGAACTGAAGAAGTGGCTTGGATGAGCAGCTTTTTGTCCAGTTGACAGATTTAACTTTGGCTTTTACTATAATACTGACCAATGTCTGTAAGGTCTAGAGTGTACTGTCTGGAAGAACCAGTAGGGGTCGCCATTAGGCAGTACATAATCCCATGTTTTTCCAACGTTTTTTGATGTTCCTAGTATATTAATGTTAATACTTTTGTTGTTTGCTTGTGAAACAGGTGTGAGTTCTTTGGAGACGATGCTGGCTCACCTTTGCTCTCAACTCTTTGTCATCAGTATCCAAATCTTCATGCTGCTCATCTTCGTGATGCATGTGTTCAAGGTTCGGCACTCCACATTAATCTAATAATAATACATTTATGTCAGAACACGTGGAAACAGTAAAACAACATTAACACATAACACATTTTATCACCAGCACGCATGAATCCAGAAATAGAAATCAGATTTTAACTGCACAAAAACGCCTTGTCAGAGAGGAGTGTTTTGTTTACCCGCTGTTTCTGTTACTTTCTGTGGCCTTCACCAGAAGCGGCACATAATGGTGTAAAAATATGATTAATATTAGGCGGACATATTTAATTATTTAGTCTTGTAAGCTGTAAGCGCCTGTTTTTTAAATCTTTTGTTATACATTTTGTGTTCCATGTGCATAGGTACTTGATATGTACTTGTAATTATTTTTCCTGAACATGCCAAAATGTCATGTTTGTATGTGAAAACCAAAAGAAAAACATCCTTTATAGATTTTTTTATGGATACAATATTTGGAATCAGTAGTGAACCAAAGACAGAACAGGCTCACACAGCAGCAGTGAAAACCCCTGGGTAGGTTCACCGGTTTTATAGAGGTGAGCGGCCAATGTGCGTGCGTTTCAATTAAGTTCAACGCGACCTCCACTCCATAAATCAGTTCCTGCGTTTACTGTATTCTCCAATCACTGTAGTATTGCCACGACAACAGCCCCTGATTGCTGTGGTAACGCCTGGTCATGTGACCCCCTGAACAGGTCTATTTCTGCGTGTTGTCAGGGGAGACGGATAGTGTCTAAGGAGAGGGTCGTGTGTGTGTGTGTGTGTGTAGTCTGATACAGTCGGGCCCCATAAAGATGGAACGAGGAGTCAGTTTAATCTACGGTGTTTGTACTGTTCTTCCTGTGTCAGTTCAAATCCCTCCTGTTTTACATTAATTTCTTTCTTTCTTTCTATATGTTTATTTATACAGGGGAACGCAATGAGAACACTTGGGCTCTTTTTCTTGGCCGCCCAGTTTAAAATACAATACAAACAGAAAAACAAACAAAACAAACAAGTGTAAAGTCCATATAAAACATTAAAAACAGGAGCAGGTGTGTGTTACCACATTATTAAATTGCGATTGTGTCACCTAAGTATCCAGTTTTGCTTTTCCTTGGAGTGTATTGCATTTTTGTGAAGCCAAACAGCTAAAAATCATCTTTCCCGTCTCAGTTTTAGCCTTATGCAGTCATGCGATCTGGTAATAATGTTCTGGTATCAATGATTAACAAGCAGGTGAGGTATTCTGGCAGTTTTTGAATTCATCTGTGGGATTTTTTTTTCCCAGAACTTCAATCCAAAGAGCTGTTAACATGCTGGAACTAGCTGTAAAACAATACACTAACAAACTGTACAGCTGTGGAAGGAAATATGTTTGTTAATATTTACATATGCGAGATTACAATGCTAACCTGATTCTGTTTCTGCAGTAAACATGACCACTGACTGTATATGCGTGTTTGCAGATGCCTAATGAAGGCTCGTTGGTTCTCATCATCATACTGATCGTGCTACAGGGAGTGACTGGCATTTCCTTTGGTCTGGTAATCTCGTCTGCCATCGATGACGAGCAGAGTGCTAACCAGGCGGCGTTGGGCATTTTCTACCCGAACCTCATGATCAGTGGTAAGCATCAGAGCGTGTGAGCATGAACGAGCATGTCCATAGATTCCTTTGTAATTATAATAGTGTATTTTATCTTTGGCATGATGAGGTTAGGCCTGTCCCCGTTACTGCTGTTACTATATCAACTTCTTGTTCAGTTTATGAAAGCTGGAACAATGTGTTTTTGGGCTCAGTATTCATCGTCTGTTCATTTTCTTTGCAAACGTGGGGAGATTTTTGCTATTTTAGTTGTAATATGTTGAGATTTGAGCTGTAAAAGGTTGAATAAGTCACTTCTATGGCTAATCGTTGGTTCATTCTGCTGTTTATTTGCTGCAGCTCACGTCTTTTAATGATACTGTCTATTTAAAATTTATATATTTCTCTGTAGCATCAGGTCTAAATGTGACAGTTGCATTAATGCCAACTTTTATTTAGTATAATTCATATTTTGGTATTTTACTGTTTTAATTCTTTCTCGTCTCACATTTATAAAAGCTGTTTTGTCTTTTTCTATATATAAGATCCGTACTACAGTCTCCCAAACATTTCTTTGTCCCCCTGGAGTCATAGCGTGCATGAGTGTACATAAACGTGCGCTCCCCGCCTTCTCCTGCTTCCAGCTGTAGACAGTGAGACATAATCGGTTGCGAAATGTTTGCCCAAGCTCTATTTTAATGACTTGTCCCATCTTAAAACTAAGCTAGTGTTTTGTAATTATAGTTGTCTTTATAGCTTAATGTGAAGATCCCGAATTAGTTCTGTAATTTCTTTCCTTGCAGGTGTTATTTGGCCGATCGAGTGTATTCCTTATCCTCTCCGCTACCTCAGCATGGCCCTGCCTCAGACCTTTGCGGCTGAGTCCCTTCGTTGCATCATGTACAGAGGTAACTTATTGCTGGGTTTCAGATGACATCACGACATCCTATAGGCCAATAAAGTTTAATACAGATGTGGGACAGCTAAAATTAATATGGTTAAAATGCAGTTTTTTGTTGTAATACATATTCTAGGGTCTAGCCATTAATGAAATGACCAGGTTTAACATTTGTGCATTTACCACTTGGATATATCATGGCAAAGTACAATGTAATCAATAGGCAGGGGCAAAACAAGGCAGGTTTATTTGTACAGCACAATTTGTACACAAAGTAATTCAAAGTGCTTAACCAAAGTGAATAAGAAAGGCATTAAAATTGCAATACAACAAATCAAAACATAAATAATCATCAGAAAATTAACATTACAAGTGAAGAGCGCAGAATAAAAACCTTTCAGTCATATTCACAGCTAAACAGAACCGTTTGGAGCCTGGATTTAAACATTGTAAAAGTAGAGGAAAGCTGTATAGGGAAATATGTCTCTCATCGTCCCCCACATCTGAGAGTATGACATCATCACATTCTCGAATACTCATAATTTACACAATACAATACAACGCCAACACAGTTACCATAATGTAATACCACATATGTCCCTAGTTATTTTGTCAGAGGCAGATTTCAGTGTCCACATACGCGGTTACCGTCCAGTGTTTGGTCCCTGGGCCCTAAATGTTTAATCAGCTCTGGATCCAGTGTAATGAATCCACCTGGAGCTGACGGTGTAGTGGTTTCTTTGGCCGTCCCTGCTCTGCCCATATCTGTGTTGACCTCGTCTGTGTGGACAATGGCGTGTAACAGCAGCTCGCGCTACCTCCATGTTATGTGATAGTGGCCCTGAACAGGAAGTGAGAGGAGCCGTTCCTCGTACCCGAGTCTCAAGGAATGCTGAAACGTTAGACAAACAGAAAGAACGGCTTTACTCAATAGATTAGCGGTTTAATTATAATATACTACCGACTATAATAATATAATAGGGACGAGGATAAAGCACATACAAAGAGAATACAAAAGAACCAAACGGGGAATTTGTAGGTGCAGTGATGGGAAGAATACTTTGAAAATGTATTTTGCAATGCATTCAGTTACATGGGCCATTCAGAGTACTGCATTCTGAATACTTAGAATACTTTTACATCAAGTTGCACTATATTATAGTAAAAAAAACATGAGCAGGTGTTTTCCACTTTTCTCACTAATACTGTGCAGTTCAAAGCCAAAATTACATGATGAAGTACCGCCTTGTATTCCTTTTATTTTAGGAAACTAACTGTATTTCCTACGTATTTTCAGTACATGTATTAAGTTACTTCCCAACACTGTGTAGGTGCACCTGGATCAAGATGTTTAGTTTTACCTGGATTCAATACTGACCCATTA
The DNA here is from genome assembly GCA_000787095.1 of Periophthalmodon schlosseri. NCBI lineage: Eukaryota > Metazoa > Chordata > Actinopteri > Gobiiformes > Gobiidae > Periophthalmodon > Periophthalmodon schlosseri. The sequence goes on along the minus strand of KN483244.1, from coordinate 220,919 downwards.
CTGAGGCGAAAGAACCTTTGACTTAATTTAATGATAATGAATCCTCCAAAAATGGTTGTCTGCCAGTTACTCTCCATGGACCATCTCTCACTCAATAAGTTGTTTTGCCAGCAAACTGAAAACTTTTTCTGATGATACTTATTATTTCCAGGTTGGGGTCTGAGCCAGATGCTGGTATGGCGTGGGTTCGCGGTCACTCTCGGCTGGAACACTTTCTTTCTCGTTCTGGCCACTGTTATTCTGAAGCTAAGGACTTGACCGCCTCGTCTTGGTGAATGTTACTCATTTTGGGGAATAGGTGAGGCCCGTGCTAACAAACCAACTGGGCTATTGGGCTGTGAGCAAACTGATTCCCAGAGAAGAAGAAACACAGCGTTGTTAGCTTCATCAGTTGCCTGTTTTAAGTGCACTACATGTTTGAAGTGCTGCTCACCTGAATGCAGAAACAGAACATATACTGTAATGTTGTATTAGATATAAAAAGACGTATATATTTACTATCATACTGTGCACATTAACGTCTTACTTGTCTAAGAACAGGTCATGCACAAAACTCAGGTTGTATTTTTTTCTTCTAGTCTTAATGTTAACAAAAGATAGAAGTATCACATATAAAAGATGCCCCCCTTTTGAGTCGCGGCCCAGCTCATCTGACTCTTGTATCCTGTGTTGTCTGTGCATGACAAAAAGTGGAACATGTCACATCTTCTTAACACTAACAGGTGCTCAGCCGTGAACCGGTTGACCTTTGAAGTTCAGTTTTAGTGCCTGCATTTACTGTAGAAACCAAATACTGATACCAAGATGGATGCTTTGTCAAACATTCTATTCCTCTGTGCTGTATCCAGTGGAGGCTGTGGATGTGGAGACTTTATTTTACACACACAAATGTCTGGATCGAATTGTAAAAAGGGAAAAACATTTATAATTATGAAGACTGGTCTAAGTATTTTGTAAGTTTTAATGACGCGTTTAATTGTATTTTTGCTAACGTTATTCATGATTAAATAGTTCCATGGATAGCCTGTTCTTTTTGTCTTTTGTTAATTAATCTCTCAGATATTTGTGCCAACACTAAGGAAGAAACGTTTACTTCTTGCATTCACTGTATGTTTTCTGAAATCACAATGCTGGCCATAAAGGATGAAAATGTACATGAGCACATTATGCTATGTGTTAATCTAAATGTATTTATGCACTGTTAAATAGCTTACTCTTGTCAACGTCTGCTGACCAGGCCTCAATGTTTCTGTTTGTGAAAAGAACCTTAGAAGGACACAGATGCCAGTGTTCAGTTATCCAAGTGCTTTTGAAAATGTAATAAATAGAGCTTACATTGAACCAGCACAATTTATAACATTACATTTAACATTTAAGTTAAACAAATGTTTGCTGTGAATTTTAAAATTGTATTCGCAAGCGTATTTAACAGAAACTTTGACTTGCGCTGGGTTAATATGTCCTGAACTGAGGATTTTAAACATGAATTTCTTGTTATGAATATTGTTCTGTCTACTGAAAATCAGTACATTTTGTTTACAGATGCCTTAAAAACATATTACAACATGCTTAGGCTAAACGTTAGACGCTTTTATCCCCCATGGTTTATCTTACAGAGATATTATGTACATCATCGCCTTATTCCACTAAAAAGATAATTTGAGTTGTTTACACTTTTTTCCGTTTTTTTGCGTTTTGTAATTGTTGCTTATTGATTATTTGTGAAGTTAGACATTATAAAGGCACCATTCTCAGTCATCTACCTCCTGTGTTTCTCCCTAAAGGGCATGTAACCAGTGGACACTTTAATGTTATGACACATTCTTGGATTTTGAAACAATAAACTTTGTTGAGAAATATGCCCTGTGTCTGTCTGGATTTCACAGTGAAGTATATAGAGTTATTCCGGTGGTTACCAACAGCCCGAGGGCTCTTTGAAACAGATTTGTTTAATGACTTCCTTGCATCACTGTGTTTTATGTTGCCATGACGACGCCGGGGCAGCTGTCTTTGATTCATATCATTCCCTTCACTACCAGACTTTTTCACTTACCTTAAAACTGCTCTATCCAGCTCTCCTGTCATTAACAACGTAATTATGAGTAAAACTAAACCTGCTACTGCAAAGTACTTCTGCCAGTGTTTCCAGACTGGGCGCACGGGCGTCTTTTGGTGCTGTCTGTTGCAGATTAAGATTGCACTCATGTTTGTCCTGATTTGAGCCCGGTTTAGATGTGGACTTGGTTTGGTCCTGTTCTAGTCCTTGTCCGGGTCTAGTCAAGAAAAACAACATCCTTTAATGTTGCTGTAAAGTAATGATACAAGAAAGTGGTTTGTCCTGTGCTGGGCATGTTGTCAGTTTACCTGGATTTTATTTTCTGGTCTAGTCTTGTCTGCTGTTAGTTGGAAACCCAATTACACAGGTAGTATTTGGTGTGAACACTGACTGTACTGACTATCCCAGAATACTTTTAATACCATTGGTTCATTGAAATTTAGCATTTGCCTACTGATTATAGCAAAACTCAAAATATTTGCAAGTAGAAGTTGTTTACACTGTTCCTTCCTTATTATTTTACCCAAGAAATACAAGTATAAATATGTTTGCTAGAGACTTTTAAATTCATGGCTTTATAATTGTCACCCGTCCGAGAATTCTGGATTCTTTTTATTGCGTCTCGAGTCCAGTTTGCTCCCACGTAGGACATAAACCTACAGATGTATGGGAAAGTAGAAGATATGTACTTTTCTGACAACCTAGTATTAAAACTATTTAGTGAAATGAGAGTCTGTCTGTCTCTCCACAGCCAATTACAGCAGTTCAGAACAAACCTTTCCTAATTATAGCCAGGGACTGTGTAGTTACACACAATGACGCCCCAGGAACCTCGCAGGACAATGTGTATGGGAATTATAGACACAGCGATTCAGTGTTAGAAGGAGGTGTGTAACTCAGCCATGGGACAAAAACACAGTGTACATCTTTTTGTTTTTAAAATGTCTTAATGTAGATACGCTTTAAAATGCAGACGTATCTGGTCAACATTTGGTCATTTATTGCCTTATCCATATCGGTGATGAAATGAAAATGTGTTTTAGCTTTAGTATTTTTTGTTGACTTCAATATTTCCAAAAAAGGGTCTGGAGACTCATCTTCAGATCATGTGCCAGGAACTTGTTTAAGAGTATCCAGCCCAATGCATGTATTTTCAGCTGGTAGCCCTGACCCTAACCCTTCCCCCCAGCACCCACCCAGAAAGCAAGCTCCACCATTCAAAACCAGGAATGTCTTAAAATGAGACAAGACTGCACTCAGCCACTGTGCAGGCAATTCAACTGTGTGCCTTCTGTTGAGTTCAAAACTACCGAAAACCTAATTCACATTGCATTACATACGATAAAGACCATGAATCAATGTCAGAATAAGGCCGGATAGTGATTATAAAGTTTGTTTTTCACTTAGGTCATCGCTACTTGTATTATATGTATTCTGCGTTGCTGGGAGAAGTTTTAAAGCAGACCAAGGGAGTTGGACTTTTCAACAATGAACCTGGTCATGTGTGGGTCAGCTAATTTTATATAATGAGGACAAACAAAACCAAACAATGGTGAGATTTGATGTGTCAGTTTGAAGAAAACACACCCCGCCATGTAATTCATCTGGTCCGGTCGGCCCGTGTGCCTGGTTTGTGATATGCTAAACATTCTGTAAACATTATTCTGCGCATGGTTACTGTCACCATGGCAGCATGACAACACAGCTCAGCTCGGCCCTCACACACGGGACGGTAGAGTTATTTAATATTTGGCTACACATGAGCACAGCATGTTTCTATCACATAATCCTGTCACACACTGCTCCATGCTGCCGTCTTGAAATCTGCACACTCCAGCTGTTGCTATGTTTGGGCCTCATCACACAACAACAACAACACACAAGAACAGTCTCCCTGAGAACACACTGCCCTTAATACAATGTCATACATTTGACCAGGGTCACCATAGTGGCTGCAGGACCAGGACTATTGCCGTGCTCCAACTCACTTAGCTTTATTTAACTCAACAGTATATCAAATAACTTCAAATGTGGTTGAGTCTGCACACAACATTTTGAGGCCTTTTTTGCAGTTAAGTAGAAGTAGTACAATGCAATTTTCAGCGTTTGATTTATACAATTTGATTATAATGCTACACTAATCATAATGTTATTACAGACCAATGTTTTTTTTGATTAATTGCATAAAGACATTTATTTGCACGTACAGACCGTCTGGACATTTAAAAAGCACATGCTGCCTGGTGGTAAAGTCAAACCACAGGGTCCAAGTGTTCGCCTCACTGCTCAATTTTTCATCATTTCCTGACGCTTCACATGGAACTGCAGCCCATTGGCTCTTGGAAAGAGAAGCACATGTCAAAACATCCATCACGAAGGACCTGGCCAGTGCAGCATTTCACCCGAAGAATCAAAGGAAGGTGTGTCTGCAACTTTCAGCACTGGAAACGTCCAGGAGTGGGGTTGGTGCTGTAACCATAGCAATGTAAACAGCAGGGTTAAACACAGATTAAAATGAGTGCAGGATTATGTAAGTTATATGTGGTAGTGTGCAAATGGCCCTTAAGAAGTCTCAGGGTCTTATTGCAAAATGTCCTTGAACATCCATGCATCTGGTGTTCAGTGAGTTTACAGAAGAGTAGGCTGTTGGCAAATGCATAAATGTGTGTATTACATTTTTGGCCTATGTGATTATGCAAAGACAAAACTGGATTCCCTGCCAGCCATGGATCCACCCTGTAAAAACCACTTGTGCATTTGTTTGAATAAAAGTGGCCTAAAGGTAAAGCAGAATGAAAGGATTCATGCCAAGACAATGGAAGGAGAATCACATAACATGATTTTTTTTCTACCTGTTGCATAACCTCCTGGACCATGATAATGATGATTAAAGCCACAGCCCTGCAGACTAATTTGCCCTGCTCTGTAAATAAATGTGATTGTCTTTATTACTAAGGTACAAAGTTATGTTAATGATGTTAATTATTTGAAATCAGCATTGATTTCATCATCCTATTATAACAGGCTGCAAAACACTGTAGAGTCTACAGTGTAGACGCTCACATAATTGGTGGACTACATGTCCCATAATGCTTTTCGAGAGCGTCTCTTTTTCAGTTTGGCTCCGCCCTCCAGCGTACGCTCAGCGAACTCAGCTCAGTGTTTACGTTGAGATGCTCACAACAAAGGACAGCGCACCACGGACACTGTCATTTTAAATCACGCACTGGATATTTTCTGAAAAGGGACAATTTTCAACTTACAATAACAAGGACACAAAGCCAAGTATCTCAGGCTTCATCTGGTCTCTCTATTTACGTGGCACGCCTTTGTTTTCTTTTATTGTCCGGCAGCTCGCAGCGGATCAATTCAAGACAAAAATCTCTTTTTGTACCGGTTAATTGTTAGCTAGCCTGCTAGCCTCAGCAAGTTCAGGAAGCATCTGCTGGAGACAACAGGAGACATCACAGCAGACACACTGGACATAAGGACCCGCCGGTGTGTTCGCGGTAAGTCCACGCAAATACACGTCTCTTTAATAAATAATAATGTCTTTACCGCGAGGAGACGCAAACGTCCAACTGAACTGATCAGTCCCGAGGTTTCTCCTCATCTCCTGCTTTGTCTTCTGGGCTTTCGCTTTGTTAACTTGTTATAACGAGCAGACCACTTGAGTGTTTATTCCCTTTGTACCTGGAGCAGTTATTTAGTGTTAATGAATCTTCATTGTAGTTTGCAAACCAACTTACTGTGCAGAATAAAGCCCGTTTTCATGCGTGTAACAGATTAGTAAACTACATACATTTTTATGAATAAGCCCAACTCAAAATCCTCTTGAGAACAGAATGTGTGTGACATGTCTCTAGTGCAGAACATCTTATCAGGCGCCCTGAGCGTCTCAGGGGGCTGTGTGAGAAAGTGAAGGGTCATTGCCTGAAAAGGTTTTGGACAAATGAGTATTATTTGTTAATGGCATCTCTGTGTTCTCCCATTATTCATGTTATCTGTCATCTGATGCTCTCCATACACTCAGGGCAGACTCCTCTGTCAGGGGCCTCTGCTCAGGCAGGTCGGGTAAGTGATGATGTGATAGGGTCAGTGGCTGATCTAAAAATCTCATTTTGATGTTTCATCTTGTGTTTTCATAGCAGGGAAAGAATATGCCTCCTCTCTAAAACTTACCTCTATATCAGTGCTGTTAATCTGCTTTATACGCACACACACCTTTTGTTCATTTCTGATTTCATTTATGACAAATTAGAACGCTAATATTTCTCAATACCAACAATGCACATACAGTTTTACGCTTTACCCTTAAAATGAAATGAAAAATATGAATGTTCACCAAAAACACATGTGTAAGCTTTGTGCAGCACATGAGCACGGGTCCGGTCTCAGTTTCAGTAGGAAACTGGAGCCGAGGGTGTCAGACAGAGCGCAGAAGCAGCTCTGATGACTTCATGGAGGCCCATCAGTGCCGCCTGTATCCTTAGTAACCCAGGGACACACGGCCAGGGCTCCTGCATGGGTTTTCTGCTGATCAGGGACAAGAACATGTTTACATCTTGTGTTATGTGCATGTCTTGCCTGCTTCCAGTTGGTGCACATTTTTTAAATCACATTCTTAACAACAACTGCAAGCTTGTCTGTAATGGTGACCCTTTTTAATCTTGTTGCAGTTCTCTATATTGTTAGTGTGGTTCATATTTTAAGACTCTTGGTACACACTTTTTTATATATTAGTATTTTATTAACTATTACTAATGCTGTTTTAAAGAGTATTTATTGTACTGTTGCACTACTGCCCTTATGGAACAATAAAAGTCTCAGCTCATAATTGCTTCATGAATCTATATTTAGGTTTATATTGCTGTATCACATAATTGCAGTTCAGTTTTTTAAAATTTTAAATCTTTTCAAAATAATAAATGCTGCTGTGAATGGATGTCACAATAATGTTACGATTATTGTAAGAAGAAACGGGTTGTCAGAAGTTTTGAAAATCTGATATTAATCAATACTAAAACTAATAAAACGAAACTAGATACTCTTTTGGGCTTTATCAATGCTAAAAAGGTCACATTCACAGGAAAGAAATGAATAGCTTTAGAATGATCTTGAGCTGTAACAGATAAGAGCACATTAGTGATCGACCGATATGAGCTCTGCCGATATTTTTAGGCCGATACGTAGGACCGATTTTAATTATTTTCCCCAAATTCTGTTATTTAAATTCACTACAAACTCCCCCAAACACTTTTTCACCACAACCCTGTAAGAGAGCTGTGTAATCACGTTTTGTGCAGCTATCTCTTCATATTAAAGTGTTAATATAAAGCTTTGTGTGCATTTTTTAGGCACCACAAAATATCGGCCTGTCTGGAGATTTTAAGGCAGATAGCCAATACATTAAAAAGTCCAAATATCAGCCCGATATATTGGTCTATCTCTAGACCACAGAGACTCGTATATGCCCATGGACCACTATGGAACCCACCTGGACGACTGAGGGATTACACAGATATAAGGCCACATGGGAATAGAAAAGAAAGTACTATTACTTAATGTTGAAAACCACATTGTCTAGGAAGAGTGCTTTTAATTATCATTTTGGTATCGGTATAGAGTATCGAGGCTATTCCTTAGTATTGCAATCGAGTTTGACATTTTAGTCTCATGGCAACACTAGAAGAAACACCACAATTACTCACAATTACTGACATTGTGAAATCCGAAACTTTACGTAACCAGTCCTCTATTATGTGACCAACATTGTCGCAAATAGGATCTTTTAATTCTCACGATTATATTGTGACCTGAATAATCCCGATTATCGATTAACAGACCTGTCAGATCCTCTCAGTCTCAGTTTAGGACTAGACTGAAAACCCACCTCTTCTCCCTGGCATTTAACACTAGCTAGACAGGATATCTTGGTGTTTTGTTGCTCTTTTCCTTTGTATTGTTGTATCTGTATATTTGTTTTTTGTTGACTTTTTTGTGAAGCACTTTGGGCAGCTGAAGTTGTTATATGTGCTATAGAAATAAACTTGAACTGAATTGAACCAAACAATCTTGACATCGCTAATGCTGTTTGAAGGACTGCTATCAGACTAAATTTTGTTATAATAGAATTTACAATGGCAGTATGCATTATATATATAAAATAATGTGCCCACAGTATCCACACTTTAAACCAAGCCTTCTGTCTGTTTGTGTGCTCTCCTCAGTCTGGCTGCTTTAGACCAGTGTAACGTGGGCACAGCTGATCTGCACCGCACACAGCCCGGTCCTCTGCTCGCTGCGCCGCTGCTTGAACAGGCTCAAGTTTGAGGAGATTACGTCTGTGATGGAAAGTGGGTCAGACAGTGGGCACGTTTTTACAGCGCTGTTTCACTGAGGTACGGAGAGAACAGAGAACCAGGCCTATAAAACTTCCAGCTTTTTTCCAACATCTTTCTCAAAGAGGCAACGTCTTGTATGATGTCGTTGGTCTGAAAATATGATTAGAGTTTCCATTTTGCATTTTTGATGGTCTGTATCCGTTTGATTACAGTGAGTAAAAATGCTGATTGCTGATGCCAGGAAAATGAAGATAAAACTCATTATCTGTTTAAATCAATTTCTCATATTGTTTAGCCTACATTATAACTTTGATTCACATATTTTTCCGTAGAATCTGCCAATAATAGATCCAAAAGGAAATAAACAGTGCGTCCATTGAGCTGGGGGAGTTACATCAGTGAATTGGCAAGTTATTCCTGTAACGGCTGGCCAGACCAATTCATGAATAGGAACCTTAGTGCTATGTCCTGGAAGAAAAACACTTGATAATATTGGCTGTTTTGAATTTGAGCTGAAAGTGCTTCAGTTTAGCACAGTCATCAAAAGCAGAAAGAACATTTGAGGCTTCTTGTTTTTCATTGATACCATCTCTCTCGTTTCCTGATGTTTTGTTCAGATAACTTTGCACACTATCTCCTTGTAATGTTCTTAAATAAAGAGTACAGTTGTTGCTCATAGGTCTGTAGATAAAACTGAAATTGGACTTCGAATGGTAAGTTTTAGCAGTTCATAGTCTGTCTTCTCTCAAATGTTAATGCTCTTGGATATGGAGGTTTAAAATCTACCAAACTTGTCAGAAGAATGTCACATAGATATATTTTTTCTGAAATCGTTCAGCCTTGCTTTCTCATGCTGTTCATATTTGTGCCTAGTTCTGTGTATCAGCCCCTTCTGATGGTGATTTGCGTCTTGTTGTGATTGTGTTTTCCTGCTTTATTCTCCAGCCGTTCTGTGATTCCTCTGTGAAACTGGCCAGTGCACATCCTTACACAAAAAGTCCTCTGTATCTGTGTCTCTATGGTCAGAATGACAAAAACAGGACATAAAAAGCCTTGGTGTTAGCCTGTTAGCTTTTCTCGTGTGGCCTCAGAAGCTAATCATTACAGATCAGTAACACAGCAAATGGAAACCAAAGACGCCTCTGTTCAACTGCCCCAGGAGATGCTCAAGCTTATTGGTTAAATATATTACATTGTGGTGACGCGTTTCTAAATTTGCATACATGCTTTACATTTCCCTAATATATATTTATAGCTAGTATCAGTTCAGAAGTATGATGCTAAAATACATTAAGAGGAATATTATATATATATATATATATGAAGATAAGAAGAATTGCTTCTATTAAAAGCATCAAGATGAACACGTTTTTTGTTTTAATGTGTGTGTTTTAGCTTTGAGGTGATCTTCCACATTAGCAGGGAGTTAGAGGTGTGTTTTGGGTGTGTGAATTCGCTGTAGGCCTGTGGTCTGATGCTCTGGTCTGTGTTGGTGCCTCTGAATCCTTGATGAGGATGTAACTGGAGCTGTGCTCGTCCTGTTTCTGGTCTTATCAGTCTCTCTCTGAGTGAGGTCTGTGACACAGCTCTGAATCTGCCTCCTCACTGTTCGTCTTGTGTACTTCATAATCTTATTTATTCCAAAGAACTCAAATTGGACATTCATAACACTATGGAGGTATATGCTGTATCATAATTATTTTAATTTGCTCAGTGTTAGTTTGTTTGTTTGACTCTGGGGACCTGCCTGGAGCAGTTTAACACAGTGCAGTGCCAGATATTAAGGCAGGATCTTGGTCGAGTGCTGGAGACTAGCATTCTGTTTTGAGTTGATAGGGGAAACTGGGGGGGGTCCATACCATAGATAACCCAGACTCAAGGAGAACATGCAAATTCCACATGAAAGGCCCACATGGTTTAGGAATTGAACCAGTGACCTTTTTGCTGTGAGATGAGCATCCTAACCAATCAGCCACTATGGCACGTCTGGTAGATAGGATATTACATGTTCTCGAAATCAGGTATTTGTACCTTGTAAATGTGGAATGTTAATAGACACCAGAGCTGGCTCCAAACACGTTTGTTTGTGGTGTTGCTGTGCTCTCAGGTGAGTCATGAGGTGAAGCTGGTGGTGAGAATGGGGGTACGTGTGATGCCCTCACATCTGCTGTCAACAGCGCTCTTCAGGTTTACATTCCTCATCGTGTTCCTAATGCCGCGCTCCGCCGACTGACCTGCTCCACATATTTCAGGCCTTACTGTTTATAGCTGACAAGTGTGAGTATTGTTGTGGCAACTCTTCCGCAAGGCGAGTGTCTGGCTGCGGGCCAGGTGGATTATCGTAATCACCCTTGTTACCAGCCGCCCCTGTTTCTGCCACAGCCGGGCTTTGGCCGGAGCATACTTACATGTGAGCTTTCATTTCAGCGCAGAAGCTTTAGACATGCTAATGATGCTAGCTTGTGTGGACTGCGGATAGTTCACTCACCATCACAGTATGGCTATCTTCCAAAGCTATTCGTCGAAACATAATTCAATTAAAGTGGTTCAGATCAATTAACGGGATTACATTTGTGGTTTAAGCCAACATCTGAAGGAATGTAAACAAACAGAGGTGTACAGGAAGGACCCGGGTATGAAACAAACTCCAGAATCATGTCCCAAAATATATGAGAGAACATTTGAGAGCAGACTATAGATCCTGTCTCCTCTGTTTGACCACACATGTATCTGTGTTACTTATTACCAGAGGCGCGGTGCACACGGCCCCTCCAGAGACCCCAGAGCAGCACAAGTGTATGTCTGTGAGTGGGCAGGGAATTGGGACTTCCTGTACATCGACAAGCACTAACTGTAAATCTCACTAGGGTCTGCTGCACTGACCAGTCTTTTGTCCAACCATGTGTGAACCTTTCCACAAGAAAAAGTGAATTCATGATCGAACACTGTAATACAAAACATCTACCCACCCCTGGACGTCCCTCTGTCTTATTCACTTGGTTGGATCTTATCATTTCCTTTGTCACCAAAATGACCTCTCGGAAAATGTTCATCTTTTGTTTTGTCTCAATTATACAAATTTTCTCACCCACATCAATGTTCAATTCAGTCATCAATGTGTCCTTCTGTTTGACAATTATTTCCAGTGGAGAAGTATATTGATTTATGCATAACAGTTGTTGTGGGCGGTAGTAGGATTACAGATCTCATAGACTCTTTGTATGATCTTATGTGGTTTATGAATCTTTATCTTGGCACACGCTGTTACCATGACTCCAACCCCCAAGTGCATCCATAAATGAGCTCACTCCAACTTATGTGAACACATTACTAGTCTCCATGTGAATTGGAACGACCAGATGTGCGCACGCCTCCCACACTCTCCAACGGAAGAACTTGACCATAATTTGCAGGGTTAACACGTGTCTAGCCTTTTATTGAGTGCAGTTAAGATATAAGCGTGTTTTAAATGGGCTCCACTGGTAAAGCTGAGGTTTATGGTCAGGCCCGGCCTCCTCTGCCTTCTATAAAACTTCCCCATGATGTGAAGCGTTATGCCTGTGTTTAGTCACATTTGGAAAAGGCACAATAACGACACAGCAGGAGCCTCTCGTGTGAACGCTGTGTCTCTGTCCATGTGGCTGACGGCTAAACGACTGCTTTATGAATAATTTATGTTTTTGTTTTTGTCCTAAATCATCCGTAACTAATAGGTCTATTAACACTGACCTATTGGAGCCTACCACATGGTTTACTGTGGAACTTTTGATCCTCCTTTAGCTACTGGCTATCTTTTTTCTTTTAAGCGGTCATGTGGAATTGTGATCTGCAATCTTTTTAAAGAGATTGTTTCATCGTGATTCACTGCTTTATTTTGACACATGGCATCTATTTTGCCCCACCCACTCCTCCTGTTGGTTAGCCTCCACGACCAATCACGCTGAAGTGTGATCTTTCAGAAGAAGCAGATGGTTTTAGTTACCTAAAGCAATATGTCATGTTGACGACGAGGATTATGGCTACACAATGTTGGAAAATACTACAACATGTGACATGGCTGTACTGTGATGTCAGTGTTGTTTGGGTTTGTCCACTGATCCGAAGGTTGGCGGTTCGAATCTCGCTCTCGACATAAACATCTTTGGGCGAGCGGTCAGATCCGATGACTCACAGGTTGGAGGTGCGATTCTGGCTCCCACAGATGAATGCTGTCTTTGTGTCCTTGGGCAAGACACTTAACCCCACTCGCCCCAGTGTCTGTGTACACTGGTGTATGAATGTGTGTGTGAATGGGTGGGTCCTTCATGTTCCTTAAAGTGCTTTGAGTGCCTTCAGGGTGAAAAAGCGCTATATAAAAACGTGACCAAGACCATGACCATATTTTAACATACTTTCTGACTCAATCATTTGAAGGCTAATTTTGGACTTCTGAAAATCTGTACATTCCTGTCAACCTCAGTGTTAGTCCAGTATTGAACTATAGATGATTGGCTTTATCGTGATACTTTTATAAAACCAAAATGTGTTATTGATTTGAAATGTGAATCAGCACAAATAGCTATTTTTTCGTGTGTACCGTCTGCGTAGTTCTCTGCAGCAGCTGCTGTCTGTCACTGAGCTAAATGCTTGATGTATTGATGTGCTGGAGTCTGCCCCCACACGGAGCTCCTGTTACCACTGAAGATTGATCACTTATTAGCATCACTTTGACAGGTGCATTTGTTCATTTGTTGGCCTAAATCACAACTCATTTGAATAGATGGTGTTCTAGATATAAACATAAGAGCTTTCCAATAACACAATTAATGTTCATTTGACGTCTGTGCAAAGTAGCTTGCCAGAGTGAGACATCTTGTAGTTAACAAAGAAAGGTTTTGTTGGGAAAGTTTTGGCTAAAACCTTTGGCTAGATCAGCTGAGTGAGCTTGTCTGGCTACTGCTTAACAAGTTCAAGAGCTAGAGTAATTCTTTTGTTGTGCATTTCAGATTAGGGATTTAGGATCACCGTGGTTCCAAAATGGTCGAAGTTAAGTTTATAAGTAGTATTTTATTTTAACTTTGATTCTGTCTATCTGTGGTTCATAATCATAATCAGGCTGGTTGAGCAGTGAGAGTTCTTGAGAATAAGGAAAATTTTGTATCTTATTTTGGTCACAGTTTGTTGAATGTTGCTCAATCAAGATATAATAAATACCTAAGAAATTGCTGCTCACAGTTTTTCTTCCACTGAACACGGCAAACATGAAAGGCCTAATTGTGCTATAAAACACGCTCTCATGTCCTGTTCCTCTGCCGCGAGGTGTCTCATGACCTTTGAGATAAAAGACTCCAGCTGAGATCACAGCGACCACAAGAAGAACCGAAGCCAAACCTCATCCTCCATCTTGATCAGTGTCATTGCCAACTTTACTTTTTATGCTCCTTGTCTTTTCCCAGTCTGAGTCAGAGATTATAATTCCTCTTTCCTAGTGAGCACATTGTCGTCTCATTCTCAGGCAGGACCGAGTCATTTGAGTCATGCTAGTCATTAGCTTGACTATATTTTTATTATTTTACTCACCAGAAAGTGTTAAAAATGTATCTGTCAGTTGAAACCTTAGTTCGCCATTAATTTAAGTGAAAAAGAATTCACAAAAGTTTCATAATATTTGTGTAAAAACACTGGTAAAATACCGTATCACTGTCATCACCAAACACATTAAATACTACACTCAAATCAATCAGCCTCAAAGTTTCTCTGCACTCATCTGTTTTCTCGAGCTTTTTAGCAGTTAAATGTGGGCTCATATTTAACTTAAAATAAACATATTTACAGAATAATAAAAATAGATGGCATATTACATGCAGTTTGTCCTTGTATGTGTTGCCATAGTAAGTGACAAGTGGAACAGTTATTTTTGGGGTCAGTATTTATCATGGGTACTTTTTCTTTGTACTAGTGGGGAACTTTTTCTTATTTTTGTACTTTTCTGAGGATTTAAGCAGTAAATGGCTGAATAAATAACTTCTATGACTCATTAAGTGTTTCATTGAGATATTGCAGCTCATGTTCATTAAAAATACCGCAAATATAGAACGTTTTTTTAGGGGAAAATCCTGCTTTAGGGTGATCGTGTCAGTGGCATAATGGCATTGAATATTATTGTTTATATCGTTCTTCAAAATTTGTTCTCGTGACAGGCCTACATGCGCATATTCAGCTCTGACTCAAATTGGGGAATAACACTCGTCATCTCAAGCGCCCTTTTTTGTTCTGCACAATCTTTTGCAATCAAATTAAAATCTGAGTTGGTGCCGTTATTAAATCCCTCTGCATATTTTTAGATATTGTACCTGTCGTTTAGACGTCTACAAACCTGTTCTGAAATGCATGTGATTCTTGTATTACTTTATCTGTTCATATTTCAGTCTTGATTCTAAAGTTGTTTACAATGAGCATCCTACTTTAAACATACCTCATCGCAGTTGCAATACTTGTCCGAAAAAACACAATTTGATGTTTTTCCAAAAGTGTGCAGCCCTATTTTAGTCCCATATTCTGGAGTAAAACCACTACAATTACTCTTTTATGTTGTAGAAATAATCCCTAAAGCTCCTTTTCTAGTCTTTCTGTGTGGGAAATTGGGTTTGAAGTCCCATGGGCCGGCTTCAGCGTGGTAGAGTACAGAGCCTGGTTTGTGCGGAGGATCGTATTGTAAAGGACACATGAGCCACAGGTTGAAGCCTTCACGCCTGCAGCAGCCCCTCTCAGCTGTGCACACCGCCACCTGCACGGTTCTTTACACACACAGGCATATAGTTGTACTAGTGAGTCTTATATTGACCGAGGTAGACTTCTTGGCGTCTTCTGACCTATTTTGTTCACGAACGCCTGAAGTGAAACCATTTCTATAGGTATTACTCAGACTTTGACCCCACTGATGTGAAAATATGTAGGTCGCCTTTTGTTAATCATTATAGTACTGTAAACAAGACACATATGTTTGAAAGAGAGATCTCGAGGTATCCAAAACACAATATATATTTTCAAATGGGCGTTTAGCTACCACATAAGCCTACTAAACTTTGTGGTCACATTTTTATATAGCTCTTTTCCACTCAAAAACACTCAAAGCGTTTTACGTCAAGAAACCACTCACCCATTCACACACACACATTCATACACCAGTGTACGCAGACACTGGGGACAAGGTGTCTTAACATATTTACTAGCCTTGCATGTCAACTGTCAATACATAGTTTACTTATTTTATATTGTTTTATTAGCGTAGCATTTAAGCTAACAGGTTAATGATAAATATGGCAATGAAAACAGAGCTGTGATCTGATCCCTGTCTGTGACAATGTGCCCTTTTGTTGATTAAGTGCTTCTCTGTTTACTGCAGCTCTAGGCACAAACACAGTCACTCTTCCTAATGCACTCCTCCGATTGGTCAGCCTCTGTCTCGCTGAGTGAGTGACAGGTCGATATAACCAATCAGTGTGAGGTGCAAAACATCAGAACTGCTTTGACCTTACTACGCACAGGTTTCAGCTTTATTTTTGGTGTTTACACTAAAGGTTTGGACACACCCTCTCATTCAATGTTTGTTTTTCTTTATTTTTACTATTTTCTATTCTATTTTATTTACATATGGAAGACATCAAATATATGAAGCAAGATATATGGAATTATGTAGTCAAGAAAAACAGTTAAATAACTCTACTAAATATTTTTCAACAAAGTAAAGGGTGGCTGCCTTGAAGATTTGAATATAAAATAAAAAACAAAATATATTTAGTAGAGTTATTTTTTTCTTTGC
This sequence comes from Periophthalmodon schlosseri, assembly GCA_000787095.1. NCBI lineage: Eukaryota > Metazoa > Chordata > Actinopteri > Gobiiformes > Gobiidae > Periophthalmodon > Periophthalmodon schlosseri. The sequence goes on along the minus strand of KN483244.1, from coordinate 204,718 downwards.
TACATAATTCCATATATCTTACTTCATATATTTGATGTTTTCCGTATGTATATAAGATCTAGAAAGTAGTAAAAATAAATAAAAAAAAAACATTGAATGAGATGGTGTGTTCAAACTTTTTTCGACAAAACAAAGGGTGACTACTTTAAAACTACTATAAAACAAAATATATTTAGTAAAGTTATTTTCTTCTTTGCTACATAATTCCATATATCTTATTTCATATATTTGATGTATTTTGTATGTATATAAAATTAAGAAAAAAAAAAAAACATTGAATGTGATGGTGTGTCCATACTTTTGACTGGTGGTGTATTTTCAACAGCTTCTGAAGCATGAAAAAAATATGTTTTAAAATGTTCCGCTTTAATTTCACAGTAGAATCTCCCCCATTCTACCATATGGCAAAGCTGACAGTTAAACTCCTTGTTCACGCTGCAGCTGGTGGTGCGCTCCCTTCGTGTTCCAATGCAGCCTGCGTTCGCATGTATATGATTTCACGCATATTCGCCGCTCGTCTGTTGTGCTACTGTGGTCAGGGAAAACAGCAGGTGCGGCGTTCGGCCCGTGCATTCTCGCATTCTCGCCGTCAACTTTTTGCAGAGCGCCGTCGTCCTTTGAGCGTGGCGTCTATTGTGTTTCACTCTTGTGTATTTCAGGAGCTTAGCAACAGTTGGCACCGGTCCACCGTGAACTGTGTGTCGGAGGCCGAGAGCTTAGTCAGGATCAGTCACACACACACACACACACACACACACACACACACACACACACACACACACACACACACACACATCTGCGGGAGTGCTGTACTTGGAGTTCAAGTAGCCCTGTCACGATAACACATTTTGAAGTGCGGTATATATTGCTGAAGGAACTATAGACGATAAACGATAATATTGAAGTGTATTCATTATCCCCTCAAAAAACTTTTCTAAATGTACAATATGTTCAAACAAAACATGAGGTGCAAACGGTGAATCGCAGAATAACACTTTAGTATTAGTTTGTATCTATAATGAGTCATAGAAGTTATTTATTCAACCCCCAACTGCTCAAATCTTATTGCTTTGCGGAAAAAAAAGACAAGCTATCCCCCCAAACGCAAAGAAACTGTACAAATGATAAATGTTGAGCCCCAAAAAATACTGTTCATGTTTCATATATTGAATGATAAGTGGATATAGTGATTATTGTTACAGGCCTAAGTTCAAGTGATTGTCCAGACAACAGGCTGCATTAACTTTATGATAAGCGATGCTATTTTTACACATAAACTCAAACAAGACAAGAACATGTGCAAATGTGTGCGCGAAGGCTGATAGCAATTAGTTTTACTGAGTACAGGCAGCTAGTCCCAAAGTAAACATCTATTAATTATACACTACTTCTGTGAACTGTGTGAAGAGCAGGGTGACGCAGGTCGGACCACAATGACTCCAGTATTGGCACTGATATAGCCTAGGAATAAAAATAGCGTCATAATTTGAAGAGTTTATTTGCAAAAACAGTGCTTCACCGTTTTCAAAAGCCAAATCTATTTTAGTGCAGAAAAAATATTATTACACCCCTCATCAAATCCACTCATTTATCTGTGTAAGATAGTAACAAAATGGGAAGAAAAATCCAAACAGGATGAACTCTTTAAACTTTCCAAGTGAACTTTTGGTTTATAATATCATTTTCGATCAAATATTTAAAAATGCCACAACAAATTCCATTAAATAGCAGGTTTATATAAATATAAAAATGGAACAATCATAATAAAACAAAAAGTATTTACTGGATTATTTGTATTTAAAGCTACTTCAATAAATGTTTATGCGCTTCCTTATGGCTCTGTTATTAACTTCAAAGGGCGTTTTATTTATGGTCAAAATATAATTAACCGATAAAACATATTCACATGACTGGAGTCCTGCCTTACCGTCCTGTCCTTTAACCTGTGAGGTATACAGTGTTCTGACATAAATAAATACATCAGCCACCTCCTCTGTTACACATTTACCAGCTCTCCTGCCTCACATCACATGAGTGCGGAGTTTACGGCTCACACCACTCCACTGAAGTTGCGGTGCGATGCTAAATATAAACCTATGTGTTAATTAATGCTATAAAACTGAGAGCACAGGATGGTTTATACCTGTGAGTGTGGAAAGAGCGTGATGCCGTCATGTCAGTTAAAATGCAGGGTAAACTATGATGAAGAAGACGCAGCAACCTGAACCTCTGCATCACTCAGGAAACACTCTATTATTCATTAAATGGTCGAACAGGGGCTTTATTTTGATTTTAATCCCCATTCGCTTCCACGGAGAGTAAAATTAAAAAGAATGTGAAATTACAGTACGCGGTGGAAGAAATACTCAGTTTTGCTACATAAGTAAAAGTACAGACACAGAGGTAAAAAGTTACTCAGAAAAAATCTACTTGAGTAAAAGTATTTAAGTACCTGTTTAAACATGTACTTTAAGAGTAAAAAGTAAACTGTTTAAAAATGTACTTAAAATATAAATATAAATACTTTTACTTTTTACTCTTTAAGTATATCTCAGTTGTTAATATGTTAAAGTGTAAATGTAGTGATATTGGTTAAAAATTATAGATATTTTGTTCAACAGTAACAATACAAATCACTGTCTTAATTTTTCTCATGAATTTTGTGTGTTTATTTTTGTTTGCTCAAAGCCGAAGCTTGATCTGGAAAACTTTAGTCAGGATGTTAGCACGAACATGGTAAAAATAACCATAAAAATCACATGAAAAGTACTTTTTACTTTTCATTCAATTCAAAGCACGAACATGGTAAAAATAACCATAAAAATCACATGAAAAGTACTTTTTACTTTTCAGTTCAATTCAAAATGTAGTGGTGTAGAAAGTACAGACACTGCTCTCAAATGTAGTGAAGTAAAAGTAAAAAGTATCCACAGTAAGATGTACTTAAGTAGAATTTTTAGGTATCTGTACTTTACTTAAGTACAGTACTTTACTACTTGTACTCCGTTACCTTCCACCACAGATTATTCTTGAGTCATTCGATTTGTAAAAATAAAATGGTAGCATTGCTTAACAATTGCCTTATCAAAATAATTTAAAAAGTCGATGAGCCTGACATATTAGCACCGGGGCATGTTGCTAAAGTTTAATGTGTGGCACTAATAGAAAAATGATAATATCAAGCACGATCTATATCACAAAAATCAGACCTTACTTAACTACTTACTTAAAGATATTTTGTGTACTTGTATTTTGTTTGGTTGCATTTCAATCTGCCAAAACTGTATCTGAAGCCTATAATTAGTGTAACTGTGTGGAGTGACTAATCTGGTGGTAATCCTGTCTTTGTCACTTTGCAGGGCAGGACCAGTATGAGGCATGAGCTGAGGCTGAGCTGACCCTCCCCCTCTTCCTCTCCCCCTGTGCCCCCCTGTGCCCCCCTGTGCCCCCCCTCTGCCCCCTCCGTGAGGCAGCTCCTGCTCTTCCTGCTCCGTCCCTCCAGAGGCCCGGCCCGATGTACTCCCCAGAGGACACCATCTCCACCACCGCCTCCACCAAAGTGCCAGTCAAGTACGGGGAGCTCCTTGTGCTGGGGTAAGAGGCTCTGGATGTTCATTACTCTTGGGCACCATTTAGACAACTGCATACGAGTAATACACCACAACAAGTAACTGAGTGACTTCATTAGATTATAAGTCAAACGAAGGTTCAGTTTTTTGTAGGTGAACTCCAGAAATGATTTTCCACTTTCACCACAATGAAATAGAAGGCAAACCCATTTTAATGTGTGCTGTCACAGTGTACTCTTGGCAATATATTTATCCTTGGGAAGGTGACTTCCCTGATGCAGTTGTACTTTTTATTTTGGGAGTAGATTGGTCATAAAAACCCCTTCCCTCTCGTGTCTTTAGTGTGTGGAAGTCATAGAAGTCATCCACACACCCAGTTCTCACATGATGCTCAAGTACTTCCTTTAACTGTCTATCTCCTGTGGAGTCCCAAAAGGCCTATTCCACTCCACTCCCTTCCCCAGCCCACTCCAGCGAGGAATGCACAAGTCGGAAAGACTCCTTACACACATGGACACACACATCCATACATATGGGTTTACATGTTTACTTAAATTGACTGACTTTCAGTTCCTGGAGACTAAATCTGATCCTAACCTTAATAAGAGTCACTATCTGCCTAGTCTAAACCTAAATCCTAACCTGAACCTATTTAACCCATATGTGAACCTTAAACCATGTTAAACACACACACATCAGACTGACACTTCTACAGCTGACTCACAGTTTGTTTTGATGTGCTGTTCCACAGCTGCACTGTGGGACATGAGCGTGGAAATTTTGCTCAGTGGAAAAATGCCATGAACAGCTCCATACTTTTACAGGGGAGAATCCCAGCTTCTGTTGTCTCAGGTTTTACATAGACTTCAGGATAGTAGTTATTCTTGTGACTCCCAGATCTGGAAAGTCAGAGGAAAAATGAAGAGAGTGTTAAAGAGTCTATGTTGAAAATAACTTGCCTAGTGCTTACTGTAGGTAGTTGCACATCTGACCTGTTGTGCTTCAGGAAGGAAAGGGCTTTGACTTGTGTTGTGTGAAGCGCTCAGTTATTATCAGTTACAGGCAGGATGCTTCTGTCAACAACGCATTTTTTGTTAGCGTCACATTAGTCTCATCATGTTTAACACTGCACTGTCTCTGGCCCAATGTCACTAATGCGATGTTTGGTTCAGATAAAACAGTACCTTTTGAACCCAAGCATTCTCTCTCCCCTGATGCTGGCATAGTACAGGGAGTCATCTTGCAGCAATTACCCACACAACCTGTCTTTATACGTTTTATAGTCTTACCATTAGTTGGCCACTGACGTATGCCCAAACATTATTTTACTACTGTTTGCGTGGAGCACACTGCTTGTTGCCTAACTCAGTGCTATTAAAGTTGTGTCTCAGCCTGCCTTGACCAGGTTTTTCCCCACTCGGGTCAGCAGCCATTTACACAACACACACACAAGATATACTTGGATACATGTATACACTTGCACACACTCATGGGACCCTGACTTTGTGCTGCCAGCAATACTTTGACTTGTTTCCAACGCCTCGCTCTGCCCTCTCTCCGAATAAGGCCTA